>JABMDN010000562.1:50000-52760 GCA_017165825.1 Hepsetus odoe | reverse complement strand
CTCTCTCTCTCTCTCTCTCTCTCTCTCTCTCTCTCTCTCTCTCTCTCTCCTCCCTCTCTTTCTCTCCCAATCTCCCTCCTTCCCTCTCCCTCGCTCACTCTCTGGTCTACATCATGTAACAGCTGGCTTGAAAACGAGTCCCACTCCAGGCCTGCACACTGCTGGGTACCGTCTCTAGTGTTTTTATTGTTTATAGTCGGTAAACTTAGGAAACTTCAAACAAAAAGATCTTTCTTTCAATGTTTTTATCCAAAAGGACAAGTCAGTTTAAGTTCCTGTGGTCTGGTGAAAAACCAGCTCCTTATCCCTTTGTCTGATTGGTCCATGTCACGTGGTTGCTAGCATCACTACACAGATGGGCTTCTTCAGCCATGATGAAAGTGAAAGTGACTCTGTCATCGTGAACACACGGCACACAGCGAACCACGAGATACATCCCCTGTATTTAACCTTCACACAACGTGCAGCAGGGAACAGACAAGGCAAGCCCCCGGGAGCATTGATGGAGATGATACCTTGCTCAAATGTACTTCAGAGCAACCTACTGGTCTGGGACTCGAACCCACAATCTTCTAATTATGAGTCCTAGTCTCTAAACACAACTGTGTTCCATATGCATGCTTGCTCTACAACCCAAGATATTATGATCCTAAGATAAGATGAAGGGGGATAATGATGGGTTATGGATTATGATTATACGTGTGTTGAGTGTGTGTCCGTGACGGGAGAACTAGTAGAGACGGTGATGAAAGTGAAGCGGTGAAGTTCATGTTGATTATTTTCAGTAGATTGATTTTATTGGAGTTGAAGTTCGAGGCTTTAATAGTCTTTAATTCTATTCATATGGAGTGAGACTCAGTTCACTTTCAGCACAGACAAGTCAAGTCAGCTTTATTTATAAAGTGGTTTTTACAACTGTTGCTGTCACAAAGCAGCTTTACAGAAGTTGGGTAAGACGAGGGCGCCAGAGGCACGGAGAAACTCCCCCAAACATGAGGGGAAACCAAGACCCGAAAGGGGAACCCATCCTCCTTTGGTCGACAATGGAAATAAAAGAAAAGAAAGAAAGAGAAAAACCCTGTATAGTGATGACTTCTAGTAAATATGAGTTCCAGTAAAAGAGTCCACTGGTGACTGTAACTGGAGGTTGATGATCTAATGGTGGGAGCTCTGTTTGAGTGGGGGAAACTTTAATCTTCATAGCAGCAGCTCCTGCAGAAGAGCCAGTCTGATGTAGCTGATCTGAAGTTCAGGTCGGGAGAGAAATAAGATGATGGTAGTTTCACTGAATCTGTATAGCAGCTGGCATGGAACTCAGAAGACCCCCACGGAGATCGATGGACTTGCTCTCAGGAAACTTCCAAACCGTCCACCATACAGGTGGTGGACAGCCATCCATCTCAAACAAAACGAAAGGATGCTACAAACATCCTTCAGAGGAGACACGTCTCACTTTACACTCTCAGTACATTCCTGTACTTTTTACATTATACTCTCAGTACATTCCTGTACTTTTTTCTTTATACTCTCAGTACATTCCTGTACTTTTTTCTTTATACTCTCAGTACATTCCTGTACTTTTTACTTTACACTCTCAGTACATTCCTGTACTTTTATTTTATACTCTCAGTACCTTCCTGTACTTTTTACTTTATACTCTCAGTACATTCCTCTTCTTTTTACTTTATACTCTCAGTACATTCCTGTACTTTTACTTTATACTCTCAGTACATTCCTGTACTTCTACTTTATACTCTCAGTACATTCCTGTACTTTTATTTTATACTCTCAGTACCTTCCTGTACTTTTTAATTTATGTTCTCAGTACATTCCTGTACTTTTACACTTGCTAACACGCTAAACTGCAAACTGATTCAAAATAGATTCTTTCGGCCACTGATTTTCCGGTCCCATGTTGGACACGCCTATTCTGCAGACAGGATGCAAGCCTGCAGACGTCTTATGTGACCATGGCTGTCGTCCACCTCATTCTTTATCCTGATAGTGGCTAATTTAGCATCTCCCTGCCCCTTCTATCAGCAGGTCTGCTGGCCTACAGGCCCTGCTGATAGAAACTGTCCTTACAGGCTCTTTAAAGAAGCAGACATTCAGTCTGTGATGTGTGTGTGTGTATTAGTGTTCCTGGTCCAGCTGATAGAAGCTGTATGGCCTGCTTTAGTGTGTGTGAGTTAGCGGACAGACTGATAGGAGCTGTCCTTGGACAGCGTTAGATAAACACTCCTCCTTAATGCGCCATTCTTTTCCCTCACTCACCCCATCCAACATCCTCCATATGGGTGTCCTCCTGCACTCGGAGTCACACAGAGATTTATGAGGAAAGTGTGTGTGAGTGTGTGTGAGAGGGAAAGGAGTGTGCGCCATGTGATCTCCGGCGCTGATGCTTTCTTAGAAGTGTGTTTGAAAAAATGTCGTAAGTGTGTGTGTGTGTGTGTCTGATACATCTGGGGTCTATTATTATTACATATAGACACTTATGTGCATTTTAAATGTAATGTCTATATGTACATAGATAGATAGATAGATAGATAGATAGATAGATAGATAGATAGATAGATAGATAGATAGATAGATAGATAGATAGATAGACAGATAGTAGGGTATCGGTACCATGTCCAGACACTATAAAAACAATGTGTCTCAGTTGGTGTGTGTGACTGTGAAAGAGAAGAAACACTCCCACACTGGGACTGTGGGAATGGATGATGATGATGGTGGTGATGAGGCAGTGGGGAGAAATAC
>JABMDN010000562.1:0-45000 GCA_017165825.1 Hepsetus odoe | reverse complement strand
TTGTTCAAACGTTGTGCCTCAACTCTTAGTTAGGCAATGGGGAGAGAAAACATTTAAGCTCAGGGAACCAATCATATAAAAATGAATTAGGACAGTTTGTGGCCTAAGAAGAAAAAAGCAATGCAAGAAAAAACCCTTAAAGAAGACCCCTGTAATGAAACAAATATTCACACGTTCCCAAAAATGTGTCACAGGAAGCTTCACAAAGTGTGCTGACCGTACGTGGGTCCGGGTGGGGGCTGTGGCACGTATGGAGCCATTTCACAGCGGAGAGAAAAATGGCAGGGTGTTGACAGGAGCACTTTCATCTGTGTGCCTTTCATTAGAGGAGACGTGACAGATTTCTGTGCCCGATTTCATCTGACCCCTGGGTGTCCATTTGGACATAGATGCTCGACCCCTCACAGGGTCCCACTACGCTGCTTCACCAAGCTGCTTGTTTGTGGGCAAAGATTGGGACATGAATTTAGATTAAAATTAATTTTAGATAGAGACGAATTTTGATAAATTTTATTATCAGGTTTGATAATATAATATAATGTTGGAAGCGTGGCAATGGGGTCCACCAACTGTATATGAAGTGTTATTTTTTTTACACCTATCATCACTACCACAACCATGCTTTGTTGTTATTTCTCTTGAATGGGTTGAAATCTTATTTAGGGATCCTTTATATCCCAGCCCCTAAGTACCACTAATAAATGAGGTTTATTTCAGTGCTGGTTCTATATTACTGCAGTGTGAACGGCAAGTGTTTAGGTTTAGCACCAAAGTCACAGGATGGTCTTTAAAGTTTGGGTTTTGGAAATTTGAACCGGCATTTTTGTGACATGCAATGATGTCTTGTTTTGTACTTTAACATCTGGATGGTTTACATCATAAAAGAGATGAACTGCTGTACAACATCCAGGAATGGCAAAAGTATTCTCTCCTCAAGTAAAAATACAGATGTGTAAAAACTGATAAAAGCAGAAGTTCGGATTCAACTAATTTACTCAGTATGAGTAAAAAGTACAGGAATGTACTGAGAGTGTAAAGTAAAAGTACAGGAATGCACTGAGAGTGTAAAGTAAAAAGTACAGGAATGTACTGAGAGTGTAAAGTAAAAGTACAGGAATGCACTGAGAGTGTAAAGTAAAAGTACAGGAATGTACTGAGAGTGTAAAGTAAAAGTACAGGAGTGTACTGAGAGTATAAAGTAAAAGTACAGGAGTGTACTGAGAGTATAAAGTAAAAGTACAGGAATGTACTGAGAGTGTAAGTAAAGTACAGGAATGTACTGAGAGTGTAAAGTAAAAGTACAGGAATGTACTGAGAGTGTAAAGTAAAAGTACAGGAGTGTCCTGAGAGTGTAGAGTGAGACGTGTCTCCTCTGAAGGACGTCTGGAGCGTCTGTCTGTGCTGAAAGTGAACTGAATCTCACTCCATATTAATAGAATTAAAGACTATTAAAGCCTCGAACTTCAACTCCAATAAAAACAATCTACTGAAAATAATCAACACTAACTTCACCGCTTGGACACACAGAGGGACGTCCTTTCTGAGTGTTTGCGTCCATTTAGTCTGAGACGGTCTGGATGTCGGGAAGGGGATGGAGAATAAAAATAATGGAGGGCTCAACACAGATGTTCAGACTAAAGTAAGAACAGATATTTGGGGTAAAATGTCTGGAGGAAAAGGGAAACGTCATCAGAAAAATAAAACCTTAAAGTATAGATACCCGAAATCTCTATGGTAACAAAGTGTTTGTGCTTTACTACATATACTCTAATCACAGATTTGATTGGAGATGCCCAGAAAACCAGTGTTGAAAACATAACATTATTGAAACATAAACATAAATAAAAAAGTTTTTTTTTTTTTTTAAATATGTGCTTGTTCTAATGAACAAAGCGAGGTTCATAAAGGCAGGGTTGATGAGTTTGGTTTGGAGAACTTCCAGCTACACAGAGCCCTGACCTCCAGCTTGGCATCTTTGGGATGAATTGGAGCTTTGGTTGCCGGTCAGGCCTTCTCTTCCAACATCAGTGATCTTACAAATGCTCTTTTGATTGAATGGGCATAAATTAATTTTTAAATTAGTAATGAAAGTGAGTATTATTTTTACCATGTGCGGTGAAGCAGTGCTGAAATCTGGGACGGCCGTGCCCCTCTTGGCGAACCCAGTCCCCCGTTTTCCTTGGATAAACACTGGCTATGAATGGTTTAAATCTTGTTAGGAAGGGTATTTTCTGGAATGGCTTAAAACTCCGCCTGGGTACAAGGGCTACCGTCAAGGATGTTATGATTAGCCTACTGCTTGGTTTCGACAGCAGGTGAAAGGCCTGAAGAATTTAGCTCAGTGCTGTTGAATTGGTCAACTTTTTGGTCTTGACACATTATTGTGTCATTGCGGAACAGTGTGTCATGCCGGCTATTGCGAGTTTATGCGAGCTGTCATAAAGCTGACACTAACCCAAACCGTGTGTGACAGCCGGTTTAAAAGCGCTCCCACTGTTATGCCAAGCGTCTGATGAATGACCCCGGGAAAGTTAAACAGCCACAAATCTAACTCTGTGACTAACACTGACACCTACACTGGTGTGTGTATGTGTGTGTGTGGACTTTCACAGTGTGCAGTGTGTTATGATGAATTTAGATGCCTAAAATGCCAAGCCACTGCATAATGTTTCAGATTTAGCATCATTTTTCTGAACCGGGACACACAGGCGAGTTCATGCTTGCGATTTTATGTTTAACACCACTTAACCCTCCAAGGACAAAGCTCTGATTGTTGAAGTACTTTCATTTTTCCTTCTTTAAGCTACTTACAAAGCATAAAAGCAGAACGTTTTTGTGGATTCTGCTTCGGGGATGATTTGAGGAAGGTGGTGCAAAAGGTGCAGGTTTTTACACTTTTACACTTGATTTAATAAAATTCAACTACTGAGCAATATTGGCTAACACAAATATTTACCTATACAGGTATACATTTTCATATTTTCATATTCTGCTCTCAGAATTTCTTCTTTTTTTAATATCTAGTTGAGGAACAGTCCTCCAGATCTTCCTGAAGGACAGTGTTGTTGTCTCTCATGTTCAGTCCAGTCTCTGTACCTGAGCAGTTTGATAGTTCTGTGTTGGTTAATCCACACAGTGATCTACGTCTGAACCTTCAAGCAGAACAAAGCGTCTAACTTAAGACATGAAGCAGTGAAGAAACAGGTGCTGCTGCTCAACGCTGAGTTGTTGGAACCCCTTCCTATCTAGAACCTTGTATCTTAAGACACTTTGCAGCCACTAAAAATTTTGTTCTCATCTCTTTCATTTAATCGTCTGAAAAATTTAAGACAGTTTGAAAGACATAAAATAGTATTTCTATGCCAACAGGGTAATCACAATATAAGCAAAAAATAAAGAATCATTTTTGCACAGAACTGTTTATGTGCTTTGTGATGAACAAAGTGAGGTTCATAAAGGCAGGGCTGATGAGTTCCTGACCTCCAGCTCGGCATCTTTCAGATGAATTGGAGCTTTGGTTGAAGGTCAGGCCTTCTCTTCCAACATAAGTGGCTGATCTTACAAATGCTCTTTTGATTGAATGGGTATAAATTCCCAAAGACATGCTGCAAAAGTCTTCCCAGAAAAGAGAACGCTGCAAAAGGGGAACAAACCCATATAGGTGAGGTGTTAAAGCTTTTTTTTTTTTAAAGTTTTTTTTTAAACCCTATCCAGCACCCACTGAAGTATTTCAGCCTCTATAAACAGTGATTTCCCCACCAGAGCTCCACTTTGGCATCTATCTTTTGGCGAATCCCTCCCCTTACACTGCCATCAGGATGCAGAAGCTTACAGAAGGACAGAGAGCTGTGTGTGTCTTCAGTGTGGACGGCCAATAATGTTCGGGAGACAAAAGACGAGAGACTATTCACTGTAAAAGTAAAGGGGAGCGCTAATTAGCTAATGTTAGCTGGCGTCCCTCTTCTTTCCTAAAAGTTTTCGGACTAAAAATGAAGCTTCCCTTTAACTGGAGAACTTATTATTTATCTCGTTACATCACTGTTAACCCCCAAACTGCATAATACCATCAATAGTTAAAAAAAATGGCGTACATTCATTGGACATGCACTCAGTATCGTGATAAGTGTGTGATCTGGAATGCAGCCGAATGATGTGTTAAATATACAACTAATAATACAGTCATTAAAACACTGGATCTCGTCTTTGATGAAATGTTTGCTGTGAAGACGTGCAAACTCCACAGAGACAGAGACATGTCAACAGTATAAATCCGTTGTCTTCTCCTCTGGGGTTTGTGTCTCTGTTGGGACTCTGTAGAAGTTCGGCATCATCAGTTTCCTTTTACACAACAACTATAATCATTTTGGAGAAACAACCCTGGTAAATATAAGTGGAGGGCAGTTTTGTTTGCCCTCCAGGTGGGTGGAGCTTTAAGTGTATGGCATCACAAGAAAACTATGAACACAGCAGCCTAGCTATTATAGATTGCTTATTAATACTGATAGACTGGTATAGTTTATGGTAGCCGGTGTACAAGTAAACACCAGTACATTCGGCCTGTTTTCCCCCATCTGTGCGTGGTAGATGTCATTTAAAGCTGTATGGGCCTCCGGCTCAACCTGGGCCTCTGGTGTTGCAGTGCCAAGGCACGTTTTTCCCTGCAAGCTCTGCATTCATGACATCAGCAAAGCTCTCCCCTGGATGGTTCATAAATGGAAGCCAGCTGTTGCTTTGGTTTGTGCCATAATTACACTGAGGTTGTTTGTTGTTGTTGTTCATGGCTCGTGCTGTGGTGCTCATGCCCATGACTTATGGGGTATGAGCTCTTTCTGGGATTAGCTTTAACCAGAGGCACCACACCATTACTGCACCTAAGTATAGTTTTCAGATCTTTATTTTAGTTCCTTTTATTCTCTATGTTTGAACACAAATATCTGCACTTTCTTCTCTGTACATTTTCAGAACACACTCCTCACTTTAGTTGCATTTTCATTTTCCATCACATTCCCAGCATCCAGACCCCTTTCAGCGTAAAAGGACAAAGACACTCTGAAATGATTCCTTAGTGTGAACAAGCACAGAAATTGTGGAAAAAGTGTAGCACATAATCAGTGTCTGGTCTTTTTCAGAGTTGGCTTAACAAAAGTCTTGAGCCCCTCCTATTTTAACTCCAAAGATCCAGACTTCCTTGAATTTCATGTCTTGTTGAGGGACAGTTCTCCAGTTCTTACTGAAGGACACAGTTTTTGTTTCTCATTTTCAGTGCAGTCCCTGTTCCTAAGCAGTTTCAGTGACAGGAGCAGTGTGTGATCATCTCCACAGAGAATAGAAGGTAAGGCAGCCGTAAAAGAGCTTCAAGAAGCCTGGAGAATTATTGCTGATAAAACTTAAGGAAAGGGCTGGTCTAAGAGAGTTGAGGCTGTGCTGAAGAATAGCGGTGGTGCGTATTGACTTTGAAGTTGGTTAGAATGAAACTCTCTTTGTGTTTAGGCTGGAGTTACATGTGTTTGTACACAAATCACTGGATCTACTGTTTCACTTTCAGACAGAATAAAGAAACGAGACCTTTGCACTGCACTGTATGTATCTGCTTCCATATTCTGAACAGTAGCGTAATTATATTCGTGAGATATTTAACGCGCCCACAGCTGTGTGATCCGAGCCAAGATATACAGGATCGCACCTTTTTACCAAATTCTCATCGGTGTAGTCCATGTAGTGGCGCTTCATCAGGAGTAATGAGCCTAGAAAAACAGACTGCGCCACACAGAACGACAGAAATACAAAAGGCTTAGAGGATGCAGCCAAGACGGTGAGTCTGAGACAGAGCGCGAGAAAGAGAGACAAAGAGCCAAACAGAGAGAGTGAGACAGCAAAAGGAAAAGAGAAGACTGTCCTTTCTCTCTCTCTCTCTCTCTCTCTCTCTCTCTCTCTCTCTCTCTCTCTCAGGTTGGGCCTGTCAGGCCAGGGAGGCGGTGTGGACTTGGCGGCTAATTGGAGAACAACTCCACACCCTGTCGTCATTAATCACTGGGGCTGTCGGCCGCCTGCCCGGGACACTGCTGAGATGGAATACCGCTCTCTGCCTCATACACACACACACACACACACATTTTTATATTATGCCAGGACATTGTCTTCTAATATATATATATATAAATATATATCTCCCATATGCATTTATAATACATATGAGGTATATTAGTCGTGTATTACATTACATATAGATAAAAATGACATATAAATAGCATGTGTGTGTGTGTGTGTGTGTTTGTCTATATAAAATTTATATCTATATGTAATGTAACATAACACTAATATCACGTCTTATACTTTGTATATGTAAGCATCTGCGTGTAGATACTAGATTAGTTCTGAACTCATTTAATGGTTCAGCATTTTAGTCCTGAAATGTATGATAACACACACACAGACACACAAAATTGCCCATCGCTGACTGAGTAGGGAGGCTAGTCAGCAGCCTCAGAAGCCCCCTGTCCACCCCTCCTTCTGTGCTTCCATTCTGAGCCCCATGAGACAGAAGAGAGGAGGACAGAGAGATCAATCAAACAGGTGTAGCCCTGCTGGGTAGACACTGGTCAGGGACTTAAATTAACTCTGCCCCCCTGCCCCTGCACCCCCAGCTTCACTCCCACACACACACACACACACACACACACACACACACAACAAATACTCCTTCGCATGCACCCAGGCAAGAGAACAGTGTCTGCATATTGACTCAGCTGGAGCCAGAAGAGAGAGAGAGAGAGTGAGAGAGAGAGAGAGAGAGAGAGAGAGAGAGAGAGAGGAAGATAAATGGGCTGGCTATACGGATAGAAGGAAACAAGCAGAGCAGAGCAGAGCGACTTGATGAACGAGTGTGAACTGGGTGATGGTGGGATCAGCTCCCTCCCCCACGGTGAAGATGGAGAGTTTCCCCTTCGGCTCAGCCTTTTTCATTTCCTTCACTTTTTCTCTTTGCGGCACATTAATGACCACATTTAGTTAATCTGATTAAAAGCCATAATGAAGGCCTACAATAGCACCACCTGTTCAGCTACACCTTTCAAATAATTTGCAAAGAAACAGTTGACACAAGTAATATTATTGCAATTGCACTGTCCACTATCCACTAGGGGCAGCATAAACCAAGAATTGAGCCGGATCCTAAAGGAAATACAGTGCTTTTCTCTGGTCTGGTTGGATTACAACCTTGATCCCAAAGTTCATTTTAATGTTAAACAAAATAATTTGGAGTGACTGGAACAAAAAATTTTGGAGATGTTTGAAATTTAAGTGGCATCTACATCACAAATATAGCCATTTTATTTCCTCTCCAAACCCTCAGTGTACCCCTCCACCATGAATGGGATAGTTTTAGGCCAAAAGCTTCTCCAAACTTTGTTAAAACAACATCTCAAACTTTAGGGAACATCTTCACCACCATTTAATGTCTCACAAACATCTGGTTCCATTTACCACCACTGTGGACAGTGCATTTCTGTAGAAAGGAGCGTCCAAAACCCAACTGAATGACTTTTACGTTCCAACCACTTAATTATGCTGAAAATATTATCACAGTACTTGATATTCGTGATCAGAATTCACGATGTATGATGTTCTGGACATCTGATCACTTTGAATGGAGACCAAGGAACCACAATGATATGAATACAATGGTTTTCAACATCTCACACACTGCACAGCAATAAATCCAGTTGAACGAGATGTTGCCCAACCTTTGCGCATGGTTCAAAAGGTCAGAAAACAGCTCACACTTAATCCATTCTCTCTCCTTGACATATTTATCTCTGATTAAAAACTCTGTACGGTGCTTCAGCATCCTGACCTTGCTGGAAGAGGCTTGCTGGTGTGATCTATTTAGTTAATGGTCCTGTCAGGTGACACCTGTGCAGTGTCCTATCCTGTCCGAAGTGCTAATGAACGTCAAGGTGTGTGTGTATGGGTGCCCAGGCCCCCTTGTGAGCAGCTTGCTAACAACCTTGTACACACTGGAATGGCTTTCCATGAATATGCATCATATGCATCTAACAACACTGAAAATAAGAAACCGGTGGGCAACCATCCACCAAGGCTGGCCAGGAAAATCCTACAGCAGCGTATGCAGAGCTCCAACAATGAAGCTCCTGGGGGTCGGGTCTGGAAGCTTGATAAATATTTCTCCATTAACCACCTCCTGTTGGCGTCTTTTGGCCTTTGTGTAGCAGGGCAATCCATCAGCGTTTTTGTTTTCCATGCAGGGAGTGGGCTAGGGCGGTTATTAGTGGCCTCCTATAGAGCTGTGTTTAAGAACCACTGGCCCGTCCAGTGCTGAAGCAGCGTTTTACACTGCAGAGGAGCAAATGAACAAAGGTGACCAACACCGCAGGCTCACCTTAATACCTCCAAAAAGAAGAGTGTTCTCACTAATGGGTAGAGAAAGAGAGAGAGACACTACAATCCTGCACTATTTTTCTTTTAATGGGAAATTGCACTATGTTTAAAATGATCTATCCTATAATTCACATCTAGTTTTGAGGAACTGAAGAGTCAGAATCATTCACAGAGTTGGTGAATGGAACCATGCTTTCTTTCCTTAAACTGGTCAATTTCCCAAATTAATTTTAAAAAACCTACATGATTTACACATTAAAACAATTTAATTTAGAGCAGTTTGAACTGAAGTGCACTGTTCTGGAGCTTGAATCATTTACAGTGGTGGTAAATGGAACCAGACGTCCCTGTTTATGTTCTTTGGAATTCCATTTTTAAATACTTTCCCATATTATTTTTTAGATTTAGGCAATACAAAGTCATTTAGAGCATCACTTATTGGATATGAATTGCGCTGTTCAGGAAATCAGAGTCAGAATCGCTCACAGTGGGAGTGAATGAAACCAGACATCTACCGTTTTTGGTTTTATCTTTATCTTAAGGAAGTTTTTTAAAAAATCTGCATTACACATTAAGACATCAGTGCAGTTTGATGTGAAGTGCGCCTTTCTTTAGAGAGTATTGTTCACAGCGATGGTGAATGTAACCAGACATCCTCCTCTAAAAACCAACTATCAGAGTCTTTCCATGAAAGGGTTGCATTTGTTTTGGTCCAAAAATGATTGAAAAAAATAGTTTCATTTAACATTTTTCACAGTAATCAACACTTCATTTAACATCTCAGGAGCCATTTGTAGGTCTACTGGTGGTTTTACTGCCTTTATATGGAAAACGGGATGGATAGAAACTAAAAACACAAGAATAAATGTAACCAAGTATCATTTATTACACAAAATAAGACATTCTGTTAAATGGATAGCACCGCCATCTCTACATATTATTCTCATTGTATTCATTTCCCATCCCCCAAATCCTTCAATAAGCTTGCAGAATCAGTCACAATAGAAAATATATCACATCTGCCTGGTTGTGTTTTATTCTTTGAACTGTACAATGTACAAAAAATGGCAAACTGTCAAGAACAAGCTGGCGGTCAGTCAAGCCGTGCTCGTTTGACAAAAAAAAACCAAGAAGCAAAAGACCTAACACAGAAAAGTGACAGAAAAACGAGGGGGAAAGAAGAAAACAAGTGATGACTGCAAGATAAGTATGCCACATGTCCCATTTTAGCCAAGCCGTATTGTTATAAAACCGCACTTTGGACACAGCGATATTTGCCACAGCAATGTGACAGCAGAAGCATTTTGCAGGTTAAATGGTTCCCATGTAGAAAGCCCAGGAGAAAAATAAATATTACTTTGTTTTAATAAACTAAAAATGAAACTTTGATCATCAAACAATATTAAATCAAAGCAATCAATCCCCCTCTTATCAGGAATTGAGCTCATTCTTTCCATAATCTCCATCTCCCCAAGGTTCAAGGGTAACGCTCCGTAATCGACAGCTTATAAATCATCTATCCGTCTTGCTTAAGCTGTACCACTCCGGGGTCTGGCTTGGAGCTTGGAAGGCAATTGCCTTGCTCTTGGACTTCTATCCGGCTTGCTCTGTTTATCAGGGATATCCCAGTGCAGATGCTGATCCCAGTCTCTGCCCATAGAGGGCGTAAGGTGAGTAGTAGGGTGCTGTGGCTGGGAGAGAGTGCATAGGGAGTGAAGGAGCACCAGGTAGATGGGCCTTACTGTAAGGATGATAGCGAGCCAGGCTAAGGCCAGGTGACCCTCGTAGGGAAAAGGAGCTTGGAAGTGCCCCCGGGCTGCTGGGAGGGGGCAAGTGAAGGTGGCAGGAGGACATGGAAGAGGGGTATGCAGATAGGAGCTTGCCGTCCACTCCTGGGAGGGCGGTATGTGTGCGTAAATGGGCCAAAAGTTCCTCGGAGGTAGCAAAACGCTTGTCGCACGGCCCGGCCATAGACACCCAGTTGCAGGCGTGAGGCATGGTATCATTAGGCAACATGAATCCGTAGGTGTACAGCGGATGCGACAGAGATCCAGAGGCCGCAGTCGACAGAGAGCTCGAATGGAGGCCGTGGAGGTGTGGGGAAGGGTACATAAGTGGAAAGCCTGACTTGAGAGAGGAAGAAGAGGGGTCGTGAATGCAGGAGGTGCAATTGCTGCCACCGCCGAGGTGGGGCGCATTGGGATAAGTGAGGCAATATGGGTCCCGGCACAAGCCTTGCATGAAAGAGGGAGGAGAAGCACCTGTGAGAGGACTGGAACTGGGGTGCTTCCCTGGGACACCCATCCCCGCCAGACTGGACTTGGCAGGGTCCAAGGCAGAGACAAACTGGGATGGGTAGCCAGCATATGCACCAACGATGGAGCCATGGTAGCCCATGGTGGAAGGAGGCAGGGGGAAGACAGAGTGGCCTGGCTTGAAGGGAGACACCGGGGCAATGTGCCCAGCAGACAGGGATGGCTGGGATTCTGCCTTGCTCTCGGAAGGCTGAGGGCTGCTGGAGGAACTGCCGCTGCTAGAGTTAACACTAGCACGCACGTGGCTGGAATTAGCTAGCTGTGCATTGTCAGGACTTGCTTTGCAATGATCGGAGTCTTTTTTGCCTCCACGATCGTTACTGTTGCTAATACTAATGCTACTGCTGCTACTGCTGCTGTCCGTAGAGTCTTTGGAGTCCACGTGAGGAACTTGAGCTTGGGCTGCTTTTTGTGCAGGGGGAGACTGCACCTGCCGATGCGTGTGCGTCTGTCCTGGGGCATGCTGAGACGGCGAGCTGGTCCTTGGGGATGAAGTGTGAGGAGGGAACGTAGGGCAGGTGGAAGAAGACGAATTTGCCCGGAACCCGGATTTGTCGGCAGCTCCTTCCTTCCTGCACCCTTCTATGCTGCTCTTGGAGTACGGCTTGAAGCTGGACTTATCCTCCACGCCCTGGGGCTGCTCTCCAGACTTGAGGCTTTGGCGGCCCTCCTTCTCTCCGAGCCCGCCAGAGGACAGCGCGCTGAGCTTCGAAGACGGAGTAGGGTCCGGCTTGCCAATCTGAGAGCAGGTTTGAGCCAGCAGGGCTAGAGGACTCTTCTTAGCATCCAGCTAAAAGATAAAGGGATATGATCAGTTGGGGGTCATTTAAAGAGGAAAAGAGGATTTTGATGCATTATTTGATGCAACAATTAAGAAAAATCATTTGAACAAATGAATGAACAAAATCAGTCAGAGATTCATTTATAGTGGCGGTGAATGGAACCAGAGGTTTTGGTGTCTACAAATTCCAGCATTCTATATAAAGCGAAATAGTTTTTCTTGGATCTCCATAACCATTTAACATAATAATTTTAACCAGAGGTAGACATCTGTTCCCATTTACCACCACTGGGAACAATTCTGACTTCTCTGGAAAGAAGCATTCCCCACCAAACCTGCTCAGAACGACTGCTCATATTGCAACCATTTAATTATGCAAAAAAAAATATATAATAATAATGTGGTAAATTGCGCAACAAGTAACAAAACATCAGAACAACCTTGTCTTTGCTATGTGTGCGTTTGATTCAAGGGGACTGCAACTGCTCTCATTTTTTTAGAGCCCATCCGAGAAGGGGAATACCAGAGAAGTGCAAATCATCAGTGACACACTGTTAAAAGTATTCGACGTGCAAATGATGGCCCTGGAACCTGTGGTGCGTCAAGCCTGCCTTTTATTGCTTGTTTGTGAGGGTGGGGAGTGTCATAAACCAAAAGCCAGGAGCTGCTCAGGACAGATGGCACTGCCTTTGATCACAAGTGCTGGAACTGACCCATTAATGGATAACGAGCGCAGGAAAGCCCGTGAAAACTATTACATAACAGTGAAAGAACTGGGATCATCTGGCACTTTAATGGGAGGTTTGGGGGATTTTTGCAATGTTGGGTTATGAGGATCAGGGCCAAAGCGGGCACGGTCAAAAAAGACTGCACGAATGCCACCAGGTCATGTCCTGAAAGCGTGATCAGGGTGCAGGGCGTGTGCGCTCTGGTCCCTGGTCCACTGTTTTTACGCATGAAAAAAATGGGGACAACGGCCCCGTTGCAGTGTCCCACATGGCTTTTTAAACACGGACTCATGTGTGAGCGGACTGTTTCTTATTCACCATGTTTTTTTTCACATTTTCCGTTCCACCTTAAAGGCTGCTGCAGCCTTTAAGGTGGAACGGAGAATTCGAAAATGGAACGCGGCGAGGATTCGAAAGGATCACACAATGTGGCGAAGATTCGAAAATAGAACGCGGCGAACATTCAAATGAACGAACCCGCCGGACTCCGCAGACGGCGCGCGCCAGGGCTGCGCGGCGCGGGAGAAAGCTGCGCTCCGCAGCCGCGCGCGCCGGGCGAGTGCGGAGCGGGGCAAAAGGGAGGAGATGAAAGAGGAGAGAGTGGAGAAGGAGCGCGCGAGCGTCTGACCTCGATGGTGACGGGCTGCAGGTAGTCTGGGTGCAGCACATGGCTCGTGTGCGCACTCAGCATGGCGAGGACGCGGACGGGCAGCCTGTGCCCCTGGCGCGTGGGATCTGGCGGGGCTGGGGGCACCGAGAACCGGATACAGGGGGTCACCAGGGGTCCTGGGCGGCTCTCTATCTGAGATCCACACGGAGACTCGCTCATGTGGGTGAAAACGAGGGTCCAATCACATTGCCTCAGGTCCTCAGCGTGGACGCATTTCAACACAGGAGAAGGTATCCGTGCAAAGTACTCCAAAAAAGAAACACTCCAATATCCAAACGTCCCGGTTCTGTAGTCCAGATCAGCCCCTGGTACCAAAGATCGCCCGAATCCTCGGTCGAATAATCGAATAAAAGAAAATCGGATTATTATTATTATTTTGCTCAGGGTAAATCCTCGTGAGGGGACCGAGTCCACTCCGTAGTCTTCCCAGTACTCACACACTCTCACACACTCCGCAAAGCGAGATCTGAAGGAGGGCTTCAAAGGAGAGAGCCGACGTCCAATCAGAATGCAGAGATCTGCACGAGGCGGGGACTGGGGGGGGGGGGGTTAAAGGGGAGGAGTCAAAGAAATTGCAAAAGCAAAAAAGTAAATACATTACTTAAAAATAAATAAATAAATACATTGTAAAAATGATTAATTGCTAAAATATTTCTGTTTTCTGTTTTCTAATAAACAACACACATAATGCGGAGATATGTTAAAAGTTTGAGACTGGACCTTTTTAGTAACTTGCTCATTAAACCACATTTGCATATTTCGCTGCTGAAGCATGTTGTTGTTCTTTGCACTCATTTTCAGAAATGTTATGTTTTTCAGAAAAAAAAAATTGTTTATATCTCCATATTTTACATCCATTATGTAAATATTCTACAATAATCTATTTGCCAATGGTGCATACATAATATAAATGTGTTTTTCTCTCGTTAGTGTAGCTATTCTGGCAAACAGTTTTTTATTTAAAATGATTCAGTATCCAAAAATGATTCAACTCTCTGACTCACTGATTCATTTCACTGTAATTAAATAGTCCACTTTCAAAATCTACGTTCACTCTGACAGCAGCGAGGGCATCAAAACGACTCAAACTCTGGTTTTCTATGTGGTCACGATGTGCGACGTTAATATGAGTCAGAGCTGCCATTTATCCACTGATATTAATTGAACTACTGGCTAAGAAAACTAATTATTATTCACTAATTCCAACGTGAAGCTGGTTTTAAATTGGATGTGGGTTTCTGTGCCAAGAGCTCACTAGATACAGCAGTAATTCCTTTCAGTTTGGGCTCAGATTGGTCAGTAAAATGAGGAGTTTCACAGCTTTCGCCGGCTCCACATTATCACGCAGTATTAACGGGAATTCACTGGGAAACACTTTTTGGGAACTGTTGTTGGGAACTCTGCATTACAAAACATCTCGCCATCCAGAAGCAGCAGTGTTACAAATGTACTGAAATCTTGACCATGAGGTCCTCCAGCATGGATCCTTGTCTCTAATCTCTGTGGTTACAAAAAACAACTCCTTATATGGAAGTTCAATTCCTTATATGGAAATTGGCTTTGTTTGGCACTCCTATTAATGCTAATCTTACTTTTAAATAGTTCAGTTTTTTACCAGAAATGATGCAAATAGTAATGCTGGCATAAGGAGCAGTAAAACAACAGATTTAATGTGTGAGTGGCAATTTATATATATAAAAATTGTGCTGAATGAAGGACCCTACTGCACATTCTTTAAACCGTTTCAAAAATGAACTCAAAGTAACTTAAAAACAGCTAAAATATCTTTAGTCTTCTAAGGGTTAAAGCAGTCATTGACCTGAGAGGAGGCACAACAACTGTATTGTGAGTTAACGGTCTTATAATCGATGCGTCTGTTGATTTAAGAAGCTGTCTGCCGATGACAGTCACTTTGTAACTCGAGCAGACTCATAAAATTCAGGAAACTGCGAAGCAGAGTAAACCAGCCTCGCTGCAGTATTGACATGCATGCAGGCCCTTGCATCATAAGCAGTTGTTAAGCTTCACTCAAGGCCAAAAAACCTTTTGTTCAGATCTTGATGCCAGTCGTTTGTAGTACATGCACCATCACAAAACCATAAGAGTCAAAATCAGAAATCGAAACTGCCGGGAAGCCTATATTTGGGGTTTCTTTTCATTTCGAATGGCACTAAATGATATATTTTATACACAATAACTACCCATGTCTGCATCTGCTTCCAAAGCTGGAATGTTAATAACTTTATTACATTACCCCAGGCTGCTTTGCCCTCGAAGTAATTTAGCTAAACCTAATTATGCAAAGAATTGGCTTCATTACTTAAAAATGAAGCTTGGCAGAGACTATTACCAGCGGAGCTGAAATAGTTTTGCGTCTGAATGGCTTTGAAGCTGGGAATGTTTTATGGCCCAAGGCGAGGCTTGTTTATGGGACACTCTTTGGCTGACTCTTTTTAGGAGGCACTTAATCTGCGCTGTTGTCTTCGCTTTGCAAAGTAATGCTTTGCATTCGCCGCCTAACTGCTGCCATGTTGATGTACTGTGCTCTGACCAATGTGCAGGAATTTCAAAGCACAAGACTCCATGTGTGTTGAGGGTTCTCACTTGCCCTGTGCCCCCATAATGGGCGTTTATGACTTTGTAGGATAATGACACCATTTAAAAAACATGCTGCATAATTTGGTGATTATAGACAAAGTTGTCCAGAGCAGGTTTGGTGTGAAAGGGTTTGCTTGAATTTCTTTACAGTGGTGTTGGATGGAACCAGATGTCACAAATATCACCATTTTACACCCTTTGTAAACCCACCAATCAATCTACATGTGTCTCTGAATGTCTCTATGGGATGGTGATGATGGTCTAATAGTCTACTATTCTAACTAAATCCCTTTTCTTTCACTTTTTCTCAATCCACCATGAAGGGGTTCAGTTTTAGTCCAAAATCTTCTCCAAATTCTGGGAAAACAATGTCTCAGACATCAGGCAGCATCTTCACCACCATTTCATGGAAAACCTTTCTGCAAAGGCGCTTTTCAAGGATGTGCTGGTTGCTATGATGGGATATCCAATCATATGTTCAATAGACATGCTTTGAGGGGTCGTTCCAGCCAAACTGAATAATGTTACCACGGCTGTTGTAAATGCTGACTTGCTACTTTCAACAGTGCTGAAGCCTCTTCATTGAGAATGTCCACTTTAGAGGCTGTGAAATCACCTTCTTATGATGTATCTTGAAGGTGGGTGGAGCTATTTTGTTCTTGATCTCTTGCCGGCAGACTTCAGAGAGTGAAAGGCAGCTAATATTACTGCTAAGTAAGGAAGGCTAATATCATGATGTATTGTGTCTTCTTGTGTGGAAGGGATGCTTGTTTAATGTGCTTGAGAAGAGGTATTACACAGAACTACATGCATGGGCAGCAGTGGTCTAGTGTTTCAGGACGAGGCCCAAGGATTGGAGGGTTGTGGTTTCAAATCTCAAACCAGTAGTTTGCCCTAAGTTATCCTTGAGCAAAGTACCATCCCATCACTGCTCGCTGGGTGCCTGAAATGGCTGCCCACTGCTGCACGGTGTGTGTGGGTTAAATGCAGACGATGTATTTTGTCGTGGTTCACTGTGCGCTGTGCTCAATGACAAATAGTCACTTTCTCTTTAAGCGTGTTTTCATGTTTAATGGTCAATTGTTTGATCAACCAAGTCCTCCTTTTGATGAAATTCTGATGTCAAAGTCTGAGTTTTCAATCCAGTATCCCCTCCTGGATTGTATTATCATTGGCAGAGACTGACTACCAATGACAACTTTCCACTTATTTTAATGATATTATGTCTTTTTGTGAAGCTTGCAGTAAACATTTCTGAATTACAAAAGGTCCGAAAAGCGTGGATGTAGTCAAGCTAATGTGGCTGAGCGATATGGTACTACATAATATTAAATAACAGGACTAAAGACATGCTTTGCAGTTTAGGTCAAATGCCCCTTTAAATCCACCTTGTTGGAAAATCTGCTCTACAGCTTAAATAAAATCCAGCTTAATGCTATTTCATCTCACTCATGTGGCCAAAGCACACACATTCTTTCCTCCAGTAAAACTACAGACGTAAAAAGTGACTCAGCTAAAAGTACAAGTACTGATTCAACTACTTAACACAGTACGAGTGACAAAGTACAGGAATGCACTCAGAATATAAAGTAAAAAGTACAGGAATGCACTCAGAATATAAAGTAAAATGTTCAGGAATGTACTCAGAATATAAAGTAAAAAGTACAGGAATGTACTCAGAATATAAAGTAAAATGTACAGGAATGTACTTAGAGTACACCTCTAGCACTACCACCACTGGGTCCCTGAGCAAGAGCCTTAACCCTGAGTGTCTCCAGGGGGACTGTCCCTGTAATTAGGACATGGAAGTCGCTCTGGATAAGAGCATCTGCTAAAATGCCATAAATGTAAATGTAAATGTAAGTAAAAGTACAGGAATGTACTGAGAGTGTAAAGTAAAAGTACAGGAATGTACTGAGAGTGTAAAGTAAAAAGTACAGGAATGTACTGAGAGTGTAAAGTAAAAGTACAGGAGTGTACTGAGAGTGTAGAGTGAGACGTGTCTCCTCTGAAGGACGTCTGGAGCGTCTGTCTGTGCTGAAAGTGAACTGAATCTCACTCCATATTAATAGAATTAAAGACTATTAAAGCCTCGAACTGCAACTCCACTTTCATGGACATCTCACTCAATACACGCCTTTTACTCAATACACGTCTTCTCTCTTACGTCTCCTTCGTCTGTCCTGCACTGAAAGACGCACAGAGGGACGTCTTTTTTGTGCGTTTGTGTCCATTTAGTCAGAAACAAGTCTGAATGTTGGGAAGGTGATGAAAAATAATGGAGGGTTCAACTTAGATGTTCAGACTAAAGGAAGGAGTCTGTTCTGAAGCTGGAGTAAAAAGACAAAAATGGAAAGGTAATCACAAAATAAATAATCAAGTACAGATGCCTGAGAACCTTACAACATAAACCAAGTATTTGTTCACTTCCCATTTCTGATCAGAAAATCAATATAGGTTGCAAAATAAAGTATTTTGTGGTTTGTGAGAAACTGGCTTCGCCACATAGTAATAGCTGATTAAACAGTGGTTAAACAAAAACACAAATTTTGTTCTCACTGAAGTTCGGTTCCGGTGCTTTTTGCATTCTTGCGTGTTGTCTCAGAGCACTACACTGTTTTTCCCACTCAGACAGACTTCCTTTGCAGTAACAGGAAGCTTAAGTCTGCTGATGGATTTTTTCAGCAGGTCCACCACTGCAGCCTCAAGCAGAGGGTTGAACTGGATCATTTGATTGTAGCAGTTTACGTGGCACCAGAAAAACACATACATTTACACATATATCTAAAGGTCAATAAAAACTAAATTAAACATTCGTTTTAGACAGTGATCATATAACTTCATAACAACAGTCTACCAACACTACGACACACTGCTTCATAAGCACTGCAAACGGTTTCAGGTTTTAAAGGACCAATCTTGGTTCTTCATGGAGCTCCTTGTCATTGAAATGAACAAGCTTGGTTCCCAGTACAGAGATATTATCTTCAACCATGGAGCTAAAGGCCAGACTCAGTTCTGTTGATTAGCACTTGTATTTAAAGTGACAATGTTTAGTCATCTACTATTCTTTATTCCTTCTGAGACTTAGTTCTGAAACATTTGGACATCTGAGGACCACTGCCATTGAAGAACTATGTTTGTTTCCATAAAGAACCTTCAAATTAAGATCACATTCTTCAACTCTGAATCTTGAATCCACTTTCCAGGTCTGGGTTTTGTAATTTTTGTTATTTATCTGAACTGATTGCCCACAATATCCAAACTAAATCCAAAATCTTTATTTGAGGTTTTGGGTTAAAGACCCATGCTCTAGAAGAACCACTTTCCATTGATGCTTTCTCTGTCTACCATCTTGCAATGGCCTTATTGAAGGTTTTTCCTAGATCTGAAGATTTGCAGCATTTTCGGAGCCTTTATTTTTCAGAATGCTGATTTTCTGACACTGCAGAGCAGGACATTTGTAGACCAGGGTTTACTTTTCTTACCCACTGAAGATTATCTTGCCTTTCTTTTATGTTTTACATCCATCCCTCTCCAGATCTGCTCTCCTTGTTACCTATATCCAATATCTAATCCAAGAATTGTAAAGTTCCTACCCAAATTAAGGTCTATCTCTTGATGAGTCTGTTTTCCAGGGCTTAGGAGATCTGCTTTCCTGAAGGGTTCCAGGTTCCAGTCATCATACATTAAATCAAGCTGTCAGTAACTTCTAAAGTTAATAAACCCGGGACTGTGAATGGGCCTAGGCTCCACAGAGTGGTAGTTCTCCTGAGAACAAGAAGATATTGCTCTGAGGCTTGCTTTGATGTCTGCAGAAATACATTTGATTAGGATCTGATTAATATAAATAATTCATTTATACACTGATAGAACTGAACACCAAAGTGTTTAAATTATTCCCTAGAATCAATGTCCCAACCAGGACCATAATATTTGGGATGATACTTCTTTTTTGGACCTCAATTGGAACCAATAACCCTCTACAGAATCTTTGATACCAAAAGTATCATACATATTCATTATTCATTACATATTCAGTAACCAATGCACTAAACCACCTTAGAACCATTTCTGTCTCTCTCGATTGTCATGATTAGGGTCACGGGTGATGCTTATAGTGTATCTCAGCTCTCACAGGGTGAAAGGCAGGGACACGCCCTGGACAGGTCACCAGTCTTTCGCAGGGGAGATGCACAGACAAACACTAACAGACACAATGAGCTTGGGACAATTAAACATCTCCAGTCCATGTCTTTGGATGGTGGGAACAGGAGCTCCTGGAAGAAACACACACAGACACGGCATGCACAAAGGACCCGGATCATCCTGCCTGGGAATCGAACCCAGGACCTCCTCTCTGTGAGGCAACAGCGTTACCCACTGCACCTCTCCTCCACCCATTTCAACTTCTGTGGTGTTTATTTTAAACTAAACACCAAAGACATTCATCTAGAATCCAAGCAGTTAAAAATGGCTGGCGACTCTTTTAGCCCTGAAGACAAGCCTTTGTTTTCCATCTCCGCTGCAGTAAACTAAAACCTGTTGAAGCCCATGTTGTTTTTACTTATCTTGGTAATTTCACACCTCCACAGAGAGGATCCTGGCTTTGCATATGTTTTGCACTGGTATCTTCGCCGCCGCGATAAAACATGTAAGAGATTGACCAGATAAAAGCTTCACTGATTTGCCTCTGCGTTGATGCCACAAGACTATACACACTCAATGAGAGGAAGAGGATATTGACATAAGCCTGAAGAACAACAACCGTCAAAAATGAGTTATGTAAGTCATGAAAGACGCCTAAGCAAGTCTCAGCAGGGTGCTGATGTAAGATCAATTCCTTCCTTTTATAAAATCCCCTTGATTTGCACATGGATGCCAAAGGCTGATCTTTGTCCAGGAGTTTAAGACGCCTGGCATGTATCTGCTCATCCAGCTCATGGATTCTAAGTGGTAAAAGAATATTAAGTTCAGGGCTGTATCTCCCGGATCTCTGTCTGATCTCAGTGCCCATTTTCTTCTTTATAAACACGTCCTGTTTGCACCTTCACTGTTCAGTGCAGTTCAGAGGAGGGGGGTTTTTCATATTGAGTCGTGGTTCCTTCTAGTGGTTCTTCATGCTATTATAAATGTTCTCCTTTTGAGTCTTGGGTCCTTGTAGGGGTTCTACCCTGTGTTCCTATGGAGGTTCTCCTTCTGAGTCTTAATTCCTCTTAGTGGCTCTTCCTTAAACTCTTATAGAGGTTCTCATCTTAAGTCTAGGTTGCTCTAAGTGGTCTCCCCTGATGATTTTATAGAGATTCATTTAAGTCTTGGTTTCTCGTAGTGATCATGTCTTTGTTCCTTGTAGGGGTTCATTCCCATTCTTATTATTGCGATTCTCTTATTGAGATTCACATCTTAAGTCTTGGTTCATTTTAATGTTCTTATGGAGGTTTTCTTTTTTGAGTCTTGGATCCTCTAAATGGTTTTTCCTTGAGCTCTAATAGAGGTTCTCCTTTAGAGTCTTTGGGTCCTTGTGATTCTTCCTCATACTGTTTGGGAGTGTTTCCTTCAGAGACTGGATTACTATCAGTGGTTCTTTCTCAAGTTCTTCTTTTTTGCTCAGCAAAAGAAATATGATCCCAGAATGACTCATTTAGACCCCCTGTTTACTCATTTTCACTAAAACGCTTTGAAACGTGTGGATTGTTGGCAAACCAGTTTTTCAGATTTTTAAACCAGCAAAAAAGGGGAAGAGGTCCATTGGAAGTGTTGGAGCTTGAACTGATGTACAGAGCTGTGCAAAAGTCTTGAGTCCCCCTCGTTTCATATTTTGAAGGAAAGTGAGATGATAAGTACAGTGATTTATTGCAAACACAGTTCAAGTTTTAAAGTCAATTTGGGTACGACCGCTGTTATTCCTCAGCACAGCCTGAACTCACTTAATTAAGCTTTCTTGACATTTAATTCATTAATTCTTTAATTCATTCTTCAGGGAAACTTCTCCAGGCTTTTTGAAGGACATTGCAAAGCCCTTCTTTGGACTTTGGCTGCCTCTCGTCTTCTGTTCTCTGTGTAGATGATCCCACTTTGTCTCTGAATCTTCTCAGATACAGGGACTGTACTGAAAATGAGAGACAAAAACATTGTCCTTCAGGAAGATCTGGAGAACTGTTCCTCAGAAATACATAAACAATACAAGAACATCTGGTTCTTTGGAAGCAAAATATGAAGAAATAAGGGGCTCAAGACTTTTCCACAGCACAGCAAAACATTTCTTTTAGTTCACCTGACCTATTTATTTTGCTTCTCTTTGTTTCATTAACAAGATATAAAACCTGTTAAACTACTTGTTACCACATGAAGGCTGACCTGACAGGCCACCTTTGAAAGTAGGCTTCGCAATGGTCACTCAACGTGGGTCGACCATGGATTGAAGCGGTCACATGTCCAGGACCTCCAGGCCTGTATTTGAATAACCTGGCTATGGAAAAGAGCGTGTGACCCCAGTTCTCTGAAGGTAAAAACAAAGCACACCTGTGGAGGCAGATGAAAGCCGATGCGAGCCCAGCTCACTGTAATAAAAATGACAATAAGACAGAGAGCCTGAACTGTTGACCTGAGCAGAGGAGGAGCTGCAGGCTGGTGTGTGTTTAGGAGGCTTTGTGGTGCATGACTGGGTGACGGGCCAGAATAGTCACGTTTTAATGGGCAGGGCGGCTGAGGCCCCGGGATACGGGCGAGGATACAGGCGTCACATTTTGCTTTACGACTCTCAGGTGTCTGTCAAAGACGAGTGTTTTTCAGGGCTTGTCATCGTCCTGTCATTTTAAAGCCAAGACAAACACACAAGCACATAAATAGAGACACACACACACACACACACACACACACACACACACACACACACATACACACACAGGCACACCCTGAACACTCCTTCAGACGTGCTGACAGATGATCAAAGAGATCGTTGTGATGGGAATTACTACGCTGGCCTTTTGAGGCTAATTAATGATCTCAAACTTTTAGTTAAACTGTCACCTTGTGGTTGAGGGTGAGCCGAGAACATTTGTGAAGGTTTTTGGGGGTGAAAGAGTGGAGAACCCCTGAGTGTTACTCTTCATGTTCTACTTCATGGAGGTTGAAGGAGGTTATCCTTTAGAGTGTTGGTTCCTCATGCTTTTAGGGAGGATCTTCTCGGTGGTTCTTAGCCATGTTCTTTGGGAGGTTCTATTTGTGCCTTGGGTCCTCTTAGTGGTTCTTAACTATGCTCTTTGAGAGTTTCTCCTTTAGAATCCTACTTCTGCTCAGTGGTTCTCTTTCATGCTCCTAACGAGGGTCTTTTTTAGAGGCTTGGTTCCTGTGATTTGTTCTTCTTCATGCTTATAGAGAGGTTCTCCTTCAGGCTCATGGTTCCTCTTAGAAAGGTTCTTCTTTAGAGTCATGTTTCTTCATGCTCTTTGGGAGGATCTTCTTGGATCCTTTCAGTGGTTCTTAGCCATGCTCTTTGTGAGGTTCTACTTGTACCATGGGTCCTCTTAGTGGTTCTTAACCATGCTCTTAGGGAGTTTCTCCTTTGGATTTGTTCTTCTTCATGCTTATAGAGAGGTTCTCCTTCAGACTCATGGTTCCTCTTAGGGATGTTCTTCTTTAGAGTCTTGTACATAGATGTACATAGAGAGGTTTTCCTTTTGATTCATGGTTATACTCGGTGGTTATACTTATGGAGATTCTCCTTGCTGAGCTTGGGCTCTGCAGAAAGAGAGAAATGAGAGAGACAGACAGAGATAGACAGAAGGATTAAGAGAAAGAAGTAGAGAAAAGTATACCTAGAACTGCTTGAGCTCTCCTTCAGTCAACACTTGTTCTGTTTGGTGTGTCATTATTAATGTCAAGTGTCACTTGTCGCCTGCAGCAACTCTTTAAATCCTGTGTAAACCCATATAACATCAGCAGCGTACAGGACTCGTGTGGTTCTCAGGGTCAAGAGGAGTGGAATGATCCCACGAGTCGCCTTGTGTTGTTTTATCCAGTTATTGGGCCTGAACTTTACTCTGAATTCCATCAAAACCATCTGGAAAAATTTGGACTCAAGGTTAACCGGACAGTCTGGTTAGATCACACAAATGCCCCAAGGAACAAGGCAAACAAGAACCCAAGCACCAAGCTCTCCAAGAGCCCTTTCTATTCATTTCAGCGCTAGACAGGCGTTGGCCACTTGATATTTTCATCTGATGAGCCTCAGAAACCTTCTCCAGAACTGTTCCAGTGCATCAGGATGTTGTTTTACCTCATTTCCAAACTGTCTGAGTGATTAAATGCAAAAGAAAAAGAAAAAAATTGTTCATCCTCTGTGAAACTGTAGGGTTAAGGTTAGGACTGTGATCCTGTTCCACATCATGAACACCAGGTCACCAAGAAGCTATGTGTTGTGTTACAAGATTTTGGTCCATTTAGAAATAATGTGACACCAAATCGTTATACAGTAACAGCTTCCCAAAGCAATCTGGCTCTAGGCCCCTGCCTATCCAGACAAATACACCCCTGCAATGGGGACAGGGGGCTTGCAAAATTGTGGGGGGTGGAACAGAAGCAGTTTTAAAAGGGGAGGAGAAAAAAAGACAAGGAAAGAGAGTAGAAAGAGCAGAGGGAGGGCTGTAACAACTGTGGAAAAGCTCCTTTCATGTCTGGCCTTGAAGTGGGCTCCTAACAGCTGTTTGGGCCTACAGATGACTGATGGCCATTTCCTCTTGGAGATATTTAAAGTCCAGGCCAAAAAAAAAAAAAGCCCAGCTAACCCTGCCCCTTTAAGCCCGGGGGGCTTCTGCCTATGCATGGCCATATCAGAGCCCAGAGCTTTACCATAACAGTGGATAAACAAAAGCTTGAAAGGAACACCTACACAAGCAGAGACAAGGGCTCTGATCCTGCGAGACAAGCAGGGTAGGAGTTTTACCAGCCTCGGGCCATTACAGGGTGGAGAAACCAGGTCTATGCTGGAGTGTCCAGAAAGAAAAGTGAGAAAAGGAAAACAGCCTAGAAGCAGTAGTTCAGTATCTCCACTTTAAGGCCATTCCGAGCAAACCTAGCCAGTTAAAAGCCCCATATCCTACATTCCTCCTGTACTTTATTTCATTTCTTTTCCCAAGACGCAGACTAAAAAAAGGCCTGAGAGAGAGAGTGTGTGTAAGAGGATCCGAGCAGCAGAGGCCGCAGAAAGAAGAGCGCATACATGCAGATCAGTGTTTAATTAGGTGTGTGTGACGGATGAGGTGTGTTGTTGGGGAGCGAGAGGCCGGAGCCTGGAGGTCTTCTCCAGAAATAATAAGCGTTTGAAAGAAGAAGGACGGGACAGGTTTATGGCGTGTGAGTGACACGCGAGAGCAGCTCTGAGGATGAAGAAAAGCAGAACTTTCTTCACTCTGCAGAAAAAAAAGGAAAAAAAACACACACCACAGCCTGAATCAGCCTTTCGGAGACTCCACTCCACTCCACAGAAATGAAGGAGTGTGTGTGTGTGTGTGTGTGTGTGTGTGTGTGTGTGTGTGTGTGTGTGTGTGTGTGTGTGTGTGTGTGTGCGTGTGTGTGTGTGTGTGTGTGTGTGTGTGTGTTGGTATTGTACATTTTCAGGACCAAGCTGTCCTCACCTTTTAGTAAATCTAAATTACACACCCAGGACCAATAATAATTTTTTTTATTAATTGTTTTATTTTGCTTTCTGAGAATAAAACCAAGGTTTACCTCTTTCTTTATCCTTAGAAAGTCTGTGCACCCTCCTTCCAATAAAATGATATTAAATTGCAAAAACACTGACCAGCATATAACTTTTTAGATGGTCCCTAAGCTTTCTGGCAGTTTTGTCTGTGCAGGAAAGATTTTTGCATCTTTTGATGCATTTTATTTTATACTGCATGAGAACTTGTTTTTACTGAGTTTACCTGAAGTTTAACTGAACAATCTGAGCCCAAACCGAAAGGAATTATCCTGTAAAATACTGGTGTTTAAATCCGGATGATCGGATATAAAACCAACTTCACCACTCGTTCAGTTCAGTTCAGAGAGAGAGAGAGAGAGAGAGAGAGAGAGAGAGAGAAAGAGAGAGAGGAGAAAAAGTCTGTATAGCTACAGGTGAATAATCAATTCTACTATCCAGTAGTGAAAGTGAAAGTGACAACCCTTGTCATTGAGGTCACAGCACAGCACACAGCGAACCACAACGAAATTGGACCTCTGCATTTAACCCATGCTCACAAACACCATGCAGCAGTGGGAAGCTATTTAAAGCGCCCGGGGAGCAGTGACGGGGATGGTACCTTGCTCAAAGGTACCTCAGGGCAACCTACTGGTATGGGAATCGAACCCACAATCATCTGATGTGAGAGCAACTCCCTAACCACTAGGCCACTGCTGCCTTAATATCAGTGGATAAACGGTGGCGATGACTCATGTTGGGGGGGGGTGCCAGCATTTCTGCACATTGTTTCACTGGAAACAGTTTAAGCCTCAGATCTTTCTCCACAGGGTCCATCCTCCAGATTGAATCAGAATTGCATTTTGTTGTGTTTCGTTCTGTTCCGTTCACAATGGCAAATAGTCACTTTCACTTTATTTTGGCAAGTGTGCAACGGTTGGCAGTGACTTTTAAACACAGTGAGGAGCTGCTGTCTCAAACTAACAGGAAGAGTGGATGACATGAAGGGCTGGAGGTCAGCTATATTATCATAGTCCACCTTTTTTATTTCATACATTTTATTCTGTAAACAGTTTCCACTTTGTAAAAAGTTGAGATGGAACAATAACAAACAATATGGAAAACTGGGAATAAACAAAAAAGGCCATAAAGTGTCCTCTGTGGAGGACGTGTCCTGGTTTGCACCTTGAAAACATCCACAAAAACGTCATTCCCCCAGGGGTGCTCAAACTTTGGCACAGGACCTTACACATTCATCTGCGTTGCCACGTTTTCTCTGATCGCCAGACACTGAAACAATCGTCCTGAGTGCAGCCTCGAAACTCTCGAACGCAGCCGCTGGAGAAGGAGAAAGAGGATTTGTTTGATAAATTGAAAAAGCAGAATCTCCCGGCGTGTTTAAGCCAGGAGTCGAGGCGGAGTGTGTGAGTCATGCAGGTCGACTCAGTGACTCATCTGAGTGTTTTTTGTATAATCAGAGCTGAGCGGCTCTAGTCTCGCTCGTCCAAAGCTGTGAGTGATGGGCTGATGAGAGGGTAAATATTTGAGTGTGTGTGTGATGGAGCGGAGCTTAAGACATCAAGGGAGCCCAGATTAGGCCCAGTCCAAGACTAACAGTGGATCCAAGAGCATCCCCACTGTCTAGGGTGGGTTAGTCCAAGACTGAGACTAGATCAATGTCTGGGAAGCGGAAACTAAAGCGAAGAGCTTTCCTCCTGGCTTAAGCAGCTGGAGCTTGGGTTTAGTCGTGAGGCGGTCAATCTGTCATCTGGAAAATAATCAAAGGTAAACTTTAGAAGCCTAAAGTCATGGTCTTTTTGCTGTACATTCAATAAACATACAGTCATGTGACTGGTGCAGAGCCCTGACGGGAAAGAAAGTGGATAACGTCGACACTTTCCTCCATTCCAAAGCAATGTTTAGATCGCTGATCAAGAGAAGATAAAGAAAGAAATAAGACCAAACTTCTGTTATGGCCACTTTAGATCTCTATATGGCACCAACTGACTGGAAGAGCAACCTTGGATAAGCTGCACGACCATACAGGTGTTGGACATTCACTCCTCTCAGAAGAAAGAAGGACATGAACGCTGAGTGTATTGGGTGTCTGGATACTTTTGGACAGTTTCACACTGTAAAACTGTACGGATGGCATATAAATCAGATCAAACTGGATGAATTAAATCTAAAAAGTGAGACTGTGGTTTTGTTCTCACTGATAACTTCATCTTCTCGGGGTTGGATTCTGAACATCTACCACACCCATGGACTTAAATGCACTATTTGCACCAAAACAACAGCAGCTATTGTCCTCCACATCAGCAGACGAGGGAGGGGGAGCCCTCCCCAGACATACTGCTTGATCACGCCACACATCCGATCACAGAACATTCGAGTGTAAAACCTAAACACACTTCAGAGGCTGTTCGCTTCTTCTTCGCTGGTGCGAAGCTTAGCAGTAAAATGGACGCGTCCCATTTCAGGAGCGCAATGTCCTGCTGCAGTCTTTCAGGAAAGTCCAAATGGAATTTCTTCTCTCTTTCTTTCTCTGTGCTGATAGTCGCAATCAAAAAAGAATAGTATAGTATTATATAGTAAATATAGTAAATAGTATTTATTTTATCATTATATTAATTCTAAAATTAAATATTCTACTAGAATTATATTCACTTAAATGAAATAAAATTATTCTTTTTTAATGTTTTAATGCAAAAAACAAAAATGAAGTAATATTACTAAAGGAAATTGCTGCATTTAAAGAGAAAACAATTTTTTTTTACTGAACTCAAATGCAATAAAAATTATATTTTAAAAAAATATATATTTTTTTAAAATTAAAACTTCAATTTAGAACCTGCATGCTGCATGCTGCAATACTGTGCAAAGGTCTTGGTTCTTCCTCATGCTCTTTGGGGGGTCTTCTTTTGAGTTTTGGTTCCTCTAAGTGGTTCTTCCATGTGCTCTAACAGAGGTTCTCCTTTTGCGTCTTGGTTCCTCTCAGTAATTCTTCCTCATGCTCCATGGGAAGGTCTCCTTCAAACAATGGGTTCCTATCAGTGGTTCGGTTCCCAGCTCGGGCAGCCTGCTCAAAGCTCAGAGAAAGGAGGATTTCACAGTTTAGCTGTAAAAACTAAGCTCTTACTCAAGCTCGTCCAACAGGAAAGACCTGAGGGACATTCCTATTGGACAGTGCTTGACTTGGGGCTCAGATTATCTTGCTGAGAGATCCTGCTTTGTGAAATATGCCCCTGATCTTCATGCAGGCGGGTTTTTGGGGAAAGGTTTGCTCGGCCTCGTAATGCTGAGCAAACTCCCACTGACAGAACAAAAACATTGGAGTGATTATGATTTTGAGTGCTGGAGAAGAAAAGAGCTTTGTGAAAAAACATCAGTCATCAGCAGGAACGCATTTTCCTTTCAGACGCAGCGTTCAGGGCTGCAGGCCAAACTGACTGCAGTGAAATATCTCCTCAGCTTACACAAGCTACCGCCAAGCCCAGCCATTCATCCTGCCTCTGTGTGTGTGTGTGTGTGTGTGTGTGTGTGTGTGTGTGTGTGTGTGTGTGTGTGAGTGTCACACACGGCCAACTCCAGGACAAGTAACATATGAAATCCAAATCATTCACAGCTGATGTAAAATCATTAACACTCACTACATCTACACTGATCCACTCCGCCCCCCTTTAACTGAGAGAGGGAGAGAGAGAGAGAGAGAGAGAGAGAGAGAGAGAGAGAGAATGGTGAGAAAATTAGGAATGAAAGGAAAGAGGTGGGGGAGAGAAAGCCAAAGGAAGGAGAATAAGAGGATGGAGAAAGAATGAAAAGAGTGGACAGAGAATGCAGAGTGAAATAGGAAGACAGAGATGGATACAATGGTAAAAGAGAAGTGGAGAGAGAGAGAGAGAGAGAGAGAGAGAGAGAGAGAGAGAGAGAGAGAAAAGGGGGAAAGACAGTGAAAGAGAATGGTGAGAATAGAAAAAGAGGCAAGCGAGGTGGAGGGACAGATATTAAACGAGGGTGGGGAAGAGCATTGGGAAAGGATTAATAAAGAAAAGAATGAGAAGTGGAGAGAGAGAGAGAGAGAGAGAGAGAGAGAGAGAGAGAGAGAGAGAGAGAAAAGGGGGAAAGACAGTGAAAGAGAATGGTGAGAATAGAAAAAGAGGCAAGCGAGGTGGAGGGACAGATATTAAACGAGGGTGGGGAAGAGCATTGGGAAAGGATTAATAAAGAAAAGAATGAGAAGTGGAGAGAGAGAGAGAGAGAGAGAGAGAGAGAGAGAGAGAGAGAGAGAGAGAAAAGGGGGAAAGACAGTGAAAGAGAATGGTGAGAATAGAAAAAGAGGCAAGCGAGGTGGAGGGACAGATATTAAACGAGGGTGGGGAAGAGCATTGGGAAAGGATTAATAAAGAAAAGAATGAGAAGTGGAGAGAGAGAGAGAGAGAGAGAGAGAGAGAGAGAGAGAGAGAGAGAGAGAAAAGGGGGAAAGACAGTGAAAGAGAATGGTGAGAATAGAAAAAGAGGCAAGCGAGGTGGAGGGACAGATATTAAACGAGGGTGGGGAAGAGCATTGGGAAAGGATTAATAAAGAAAAGAATGAGAAGTGGAGAGAGAGAGAGAGAGAGAGAGAGAGAGAGAGAGAGAGAGAGAGATCTGTTCGTACAAACCTGCCAGAAGGTCACACTGTCTGTGTGTGTCAGCAATTGCTCGCCACAGCCCACCAGAACGGGGGCTGCACAGGAGGGGATGACAGAGAGAGAGAGAGAGGGAGGGAGAGAGGAGAGAAAAAGGGAGAGAGATCGAGAGAGGGTTTTTTTCTCGCCTCCCACTTGATGAACGAGCCTCTGAACGTGGCAGAGAATCCATCATATCACCTCTAATGGGGGCCTCATTTTCTCGCTATAATTCAGCGTTTAAAATAGAGGGGTGGTGAAATACAGCGCTGTATATTCCTCCGCCTGACACTTTTTAGCGGAGTCAATCCCTGCAGTATAAAGGCACCACGCGGCTTCAGTACTGTGTCAGGCCTAGCACTTGAGCACAACCAGCTGCTTCCAGAGCGTAGAGGAAAAAAGAAGGGGAGAAAGAGAGAGAGAGTTATGGCCTCTGAGATTTGGGTTATCTTTTCAGAGTCGTTCGCCGGCAGATTTACAGTGTTTGTGCTGCTGTTATTAAAGCCAAATCCTCGGCCCTGCTGTCCTTCACTCTTGCCAGGGCAGCTGAGGAGAATTCCTCCTCCGGACCCGAAGGGAGCCGCTGGGAAAAGAAGGGAAAAAGGAGCACAACGTGAAAAAAAAGACTTTGAAAGAAGTTTAACCCTGCACTGGTACATTTTTAGTTCATCAAACAGTGTAAATATTCCCTTGAAGGTTTAAGATGGGCCCATTTTCCACCATAAATGTGTTTGTCCCAGAAGAGAAGGGGAAGATTTGTGCCTTTTCATAACCTAATGTTTTAAGTAGAGAGTGCAGTCGGTCCACCTTTCTGAACATTACATTAAAGGTGAATCCTCCATTATTTTATCCTCCATCACCGTCCCAACATCCAGACCGTCCCAGACTAAATGGACGAAACACTCAGAAAAGACGTCCCTCTGTGTCCATCGGTGGTGACAGAGCAGCGAGATTTTTGAGAGAGAGGACAGGGAGAGTGGACGGTGGAGTTCAGGTGTGTTGTACCTACTTTACAGTCTCAGTACATTCCTGTACTTTACTTACACTCTCACTGCATTCCTGTACTTTCTTACTTTGTACTCCTGTACATTCCGTACTTTTACTTTACACTCTCACTACATCTGTATCACTTTTTACTTTACACTTCTCAGTAAATTCTGTACTTTTACTTTACACTCACTACATTCCTGCATTTTAATTTACACCTCAGTACATTCCTGTACTTACTTTACACTCTGCACATTCCTGTACTTTTTACTTTATACTCTCGTTACATTCCTGTACTTTTACTTTACACTCTCACTACATTCCTGCACTTTTTACTTTACACTCTCAGTACATTCCTGCACTTTTACTTTACACTCTCACTACATTCTGTACTTTTTACTTTACACCTCAGCAAATCTCTGCACTTTTTACTTAATCTCAGTACATTCCTGTACTTTTACTTTACACTCTCAGTACATTCCTGTACTTTTACTTGACACTCTCAGTACATTCCTGTACTTTTACTTTACACTCTCAGTACATTCCTGTACTTTTACTTTACACTCTCAGTACATTCCTGCATCTTTACTTACACCTCAGCACATTCCTGTACTTTTACTTTACACTCACTACATTCCTGTACTTTACTTTTACTCTCAGTACATTCCTGTACTTTTACTTTACACTCTCAGTACATTCCTGTACTTTAACTTTACACTCTCAGTACATTCCTGTACTTTTTACTTTACACTCAGTACATTCCTGTACTTTTACTTACACCTCAGTACATTCCTACTTTTACTTTTACAGTCTCAGTACATTCCTGCAATTTTTACTTTACACTCTACTACATTCATACTTTTTACTTTACACCTCAGTACATTCCTGTACTTTTACTAATTCTCACTACATTCCTGTACTTCTTTTACTTTTACTTCAGTAGATTCCTGTACTTTTTTTATGCTCAGTACATTCCTGTACTTTTAACTTTATACTCTCAGTACATTCCTGTACTTTTAATTTTACACTCTCAGTACATTCCTGTACTTTTACTTTACACTCTCACTACATTCCTGTACTTTTTAATTTTTTACCTCAGTACATTCCTGTACTTTCTACTTTATACTCTCAGTACATTCCTGTACTTTTAACTTTATACTCTCAGTACATTCCTGTACTTTTTACCTTTATACTTTGAACTAAGAACTTCTACTTATAGCAGGGTAGTTCATTTTTTTTTTCCCCTGTCCATATTACTGCATTATCCTTGTGGCTTCAGAACTGAAATCAATCTTGACTATAAAAATAAATTAGGTTGAACTTGATATCTGTCCTGGATGCCAGCGTCCATGCTCTGGGTTGGCAGTCCTTCCTCTGCCTTTTCTTCAAACTGCTGTTGGACGTTTAAGAAGAGTGTAAAGACTGGCTGTCTGTGCTGCTCTCCGAGTCTTCCTGCAGTAAACGCAGTGTGTGTTTGTGTTTGAGCAGAGAACCAGTGCGCTGAACACACTCCCAAAGCCTCAAACACCATGATGAGAAGCTTAGAAGAGCACACAAAGCTTTCAGACGCCAACTCTGACCTTGAGCTTTATTATCGCAGGGCGGTTTTTATGCACTGACTTTACTGAAGCATTTATTTCTCCTCCGTGTCATTTCAGCTTTATATACAGCAGGAATCTCTCTCTCTCTCTCTCTCTCTCTCTCTCTCTCTCTTTCCTCCACGTGCATCTGTTTTGTATCCTATCTTTCTTTATTTCTTTCTTCCTGTTTCCCAGTCTGTTTCTTCCTGTCTTTCTCTATTTGTTTTTTCTGTTCTGTCTCTGCCTTTCTTTTTCTTTTCATTCTTTCTTTTCTTTTTCTTCTTTCTTCTTCTTCCTCAACACGCTGTCTTTACATCTTCCTTTCTCTTCTCTTTTTTCTTTTGATCTCTTTCTTTCTTGTTTTCCAGTCTGTCTTTTCCATTCTTTCTGTCTCTCATTTATCACTTACTCCCTTTTTGACATTTTTGCAATCCCTCACACATGCGCTCTCTCTCTCTCTTCTCTCTCTCTCTCTCACTCTCTTTCTCTCCCTCTCTCTCTCCTTACTCTTTCTTTTCTCCATGTGCACCTTCTCTTTCTTTCTGTTTCACAGTCTTTTTCTACTGTCTTTCTCCTCATTTACCTTACACCTCTCTCTCTCTCTCTCTCTCTTCTCTCTCTCTCTCTCTCCCCTCCCTCTCTCCTCTTCTCTCTCTCTCTTCTTTATTAAACTCAGTTCTGGTGTTCTTGCCACAGGCCCATCATTTATCTCAGGCCGGTCCAGGCAGAATTATTGTTGTGTAAATCTTGAGGCCTTTTAGGAGATCAAAGTTCCAACACATAAATCACACACACACGCACGCACACACACACACACACACACACACACACACACACACACACACACACATCTGCAAATGTGAGGGAGGTACTTCTTTCAGAAGTGACTCTTCTTTTTCTTTCCCAACCTTTTCTCATGACCTTTTTCTTTTGCATCCCATGTTAAAGTGGCCATTTCTGTCCTTTACCATCATCACATCTCCTGTTGTCTCTATTGATTTAAGCCCACAAAAGGTCTAAAGTTTGCAGACACCTAACTGAATATGCACCGTTGAACACAATTTTTTAACTCCACATGGAGGGAGGACCACCCTACACACCCAGACAGAGAGAGAATAGTTATACTGAGTGATGAGGGAGAGGGAGGACCACCCTACACACCCAGACAGAGAGAGAATAGTTATACTGAGTGATGAGGGAGAGGGAGGACCACCCTACACACCCAGACAGAGAGAGGATAGTTATACTGAGGACAGAGGGAGAGAGGACCACCCTAGCCAACCCAGAGAGAGGGGACAGTGATGGGACAGGAGGAGGACCACACTACTAGCCCAGACAGAGAGAGAGGATAGTTATACTGGAGGATGAGGGAGAGGAGGACCACCCTACACACCCAGAGAGAGAGAGGACAGTTATACTGAGTGATGAGGGAGAGGGAGGACCACCCTACACACCCAGACAGAGAGAGAATAGTTATACTGAGTGATGAGGGAGAGGGGATCACCCTACACACCCAGACAGAGAGAGGAGGTTATACTGAGGATGAGGAGAGGGAGGACCACCCTACACACCCAGACAGAGAGAGGATAGTTATACTGAGTGATGAGGGAGAGGGAGGACCACCCTACACACCCAGAGAGAGAGAGGGCATTTATACTGAGTGATGGGGGAGAGGGAGGACCACCCTACACACCCAGAGAGGGAGAGGACAGTTATGCTGAGTGATGGGGGAGAGGGAGGACCACTCTACACGCCCAGAGAGGGAGAGGACAGTTCTACTGAGTGATAGGGGAGAGGGAGGACCACCCTACACACCCAGAGAGAGAGAGGACAGTTTCTACTGAGGATAGAGAGGAGGACCAGACTCACACACCCAGAGAGAGAGGGCATTTATACTTCAGAGGATGGGGAGGGAGGGACCACCCTACACACCCAGGAGAGGGAGAGGACAGTTATGCTGAGTGATGGGGAGAGGAGGACCACTTTGGCCACTCGCCTCCAGGAGGAGGGAGAGGACAGTCTCTACTGAGTGATAGGAGAGGAGGACCACCCTACACACCCAGAGAGAGAGAGGACAGTTACAACTGAGTGATGGGGGAGAGGGAGGACCACCCTACACACCCAGAGAGAGAGAGGACAGTTATGCTGAGTGATGGGGGAGAGGGAGGACCGCCCTACACACCCAGAGAGAGAGAGGACAGTTCTACTGAGTGATGGGGGAGAGGGAGGAGTGCCGTACCCAGGTTTGTGTGGTACTGATCTCTTCATTCAATGAAAAAATCCCTTCAACATAGTATTTCTGAAATATCTGAAGGATATTATGCTTTGTTGTAGATTTGGATTGAAAAATGGCTCTATAATTCAATCAGAGCTAAAAATAACTTTGAAAAATTAATGTTTTCGATTTCAGGTTGACGTCCCTGAAACCTGGGGGGCCTGCAGCCCCTCTCGGTCTTCCCACGTCCTTGAAGTGAATTTCTTTGGAAGAATATCAGTGTAAAGAGCGTAAAAACTGTCGGCAGACACGGCTCTATGAAGCCAGCTCTGCCAGCAGTGATTGACACACCGGAGCACATTTGCATGAGATTTCGTTGCTTTCAGGATCCATGTCCGTCTTCCTCCGCGACAGGAGATTTAGCTGTTTGAAAAAAAAGGAAAACATGTTTTGGGGGCATTTTTTAAGTAAGGCTTTATGACAGCAGTGAGGCATGATGTGTTTAGGCATCGCTTTGTATGTGTGTGTGTGAGTGTGTGTGTCTGTGCCAGACCTAGTGTCTACTGGCTGATTCTATCAGCAAACAAGCCTGGTTAGCGGCGGCGAGAGACAAAATAAAAGCATGCGGGGTTGGTGATAAAAGTGGGGGATTAGCTGGTATTTGCCTGCCTCTGCAGTGATGTGCTATCAAAACAGATTTGGCGGAAATGATCTGACAGCAAGAAGAGTGACGGAAAGAAGATAGCGACGGGCGGGGACGTGCTGGAATGGCAGTTAGATGAAAGCATGTAGTGTGTGAGTGTGCGTTTCTTTTTTAAGCATTTTCCACACTTACAAAAAGCTTCTTTGACCAAAAGTTCCAAAAAGAGAAAAAGTTCAAGCATATTATTTTTATTACATAATATATTGTATGGGGCATGTTAAATATACTTACATAACTAAGGTTCATATGGGCACTTTTACTATGATAGATACTTCTACATCTAAAATACATATGGGATGTATTATTATCGTATATTTAATAAATATTGGGCATTTTATGATCATATATATACATATTGAATTAATACGGGCATATTATTATTATGAAGTGACCCGTCATTATGAAACAGGCAAAGCAGACAGCGTACACAATGAAATGCACACATTGTCCAGCAGGAGGCAGCTATATCCAGCACCCGGGGAGCAGTAATGGGGACGGTACCTTGCCCGAGGCTACATCAGGGCAATCTAACATGAAGAAGTGAAAGTGACTGTTCTTGTCATTGTGAAACACTACACAGCACACAGTGAACCACAACGAAATTACACCTCTGCATCTTACACACACACCATGCAGCAATTGAAAATGCCTGGGGAGCAGTGATGGGGGCGGTACCTTGCTTGAGAGTACTTCAGGGCAACCTACTGCTCTGGGATTGCAATGTTGTTGGGGTTAGTCCCTAAATACTAGAACTATAGCGATACTTAAATATATATAATCATATATATTTTGGGATTTTTGTATTATTGCATATAGATACAGAGAGAGTGAGAAAGAGAAAGAGAGAGATTTAGAGAAAGAAATGTGGAGTAAATATGCCAGAATGATTGCTGCTGCCAAGGATGGTTGACTGTGTGTGTGTTTGTGTGAAGACTGTCTGGAGAGGTTCTCTGAACAGAGAGAGATTTAAATGCCAGATAGTCCGTTGAAGCCGCGATGATGTCTGTAAGGCCAGTCAGGTTCAACACAAACACAGCAGGGATATCGGCTCAGATCAGAAAAAAACACTCTGCGTTCTCTCTGCTTTGTTTATGAAACAGCTCCTCTTTCACTGTGCTCAGTAATCACACTTATCTAGAAGTCGAATGAAAAGACCTGAATTTACAATGATAACTACACCGAAATCAAAACCAGTGGATAGAAGTTGGAAGTGGGTCAGTAAAGCATAAAAGTGCCTCCTCGTTTCAGCTTGCAAGAGAATCACCAGGCTGGTGCACAATTACTATTATCTGCCAGACCGTCTTATCTTTCCTGCTGAGTGGATTAAATGAAAGAAATGGGACCAAATATTTTACGGACAGGCTGCAAAGTGCCTAAAGATATAAGGTCCTAAATAAAGGGGTTCCACACAGTGTTCAGCTTAACCAAAAACAACAAAAAAAAAACAATCATGTGAAACTGCTCAGGTACAGAGACTGGACTGAAAATGAGAGAGAACAACACTGTCCTTCAGGAAGATCTGGAGAACTGCAGATCTGAACAACAATGAAATCCATCCTTTAACTGTTTTTAACCATGTGCAGCAGGAGGCAGCCATATCCCACACCCAGGGAGCTCTAATGAGGACGGTACCTTGCTCAAAGCTACTCAGGGCAATCCTACTGGTCCAGTACATGAACCCAAAACCTATAAATAATGGGCCTAATCCCTAAACAGGCCACTGCATTTCATTTTTTGATGTCTTGGGCTGCTTAGGGCAGTGGTGGCCTAGCGTTTAGGGTCTAGGCCCCATAATTGGAAGGTCATGGGTTTGAGGCCTGGAGCAGTAGGTTACACTGTAGTATCAATGTTCCATCACAAAGACAGTCACTTTCACTTCCTTTCACTTAATATCCAGACATAGGATCATACAATATAGGCAAAATTTGAGCAATGCAATTATACTTTTAATGACAATATGCTTTATGTAAAAAAACACAGTGATGCATTGATAATAAAACAAATGGAACAAAATGGAATTTGTTAAAATGTCAAATATGAGCCCTTTAAAACATCTCAGCAAATCAGGGTCTTTGTGGGTTAAAAAGTGGCCAAACTGTTTGGCTTTTGGTGGATCACATGAACATTTGATTTGCTAAAACACCCAGTAACACAATTAATGAACTGACTGGTTAAAAAACAGGGGCTGGTCAGAGGCTCATTTGCATATCACAGTGTTCACACAGTGAACAGTAAGCATTAAATTTGTCTTCTGCATTTAAGCCATCAAAACACACCAGTAGTGAACACATGCTGGGAGCAGTGATGGGGACTGTGCCTAGCTCAGGGGAACCTCAGGGTAACCTATTTGCCTGGGACTTGAACCCACAACCTTCTGATCATGAGGGCAAGTACCAAACTACTAGACCCCATTGTAATAACACTAAACAGACAGCATATTGTGCAGCTCTGCTAAGATTTTAGCATTGCTGTCAAATTCAGTCTCACTGACCTGAAGGATGCACCCACATTTCATCAGTTTGTGCCCCAAGAAGAAACATTTTGAACCATTGCAGTGGCCTACATAGCCACCCCCTCCCCCACCTGGGACAGCCTTCTCTCATTGTCCCTCTCCCCTGCTCATCAAAGATGAGAAGCCTGTAACAAAGGAAGAAAGTGAGATCCACTCGAGACCATTTTTCATTGAGTGCATTTGCTTCCAAAACTGTTAAGATGCATGTCACATTTCTTTAAAAAAACCTATTCCCAACCAGAATCCCTGAATGAACAATGAGCTTCATCTTCTACATAAAGCAGCACATCGGGTAAAAGAGCAGTCCAACCTCTAGAATAGCTTCACTTCTGTTTTTCATATTTTGCTTCCAAACAGCTTGACTTTTTCATGTCTTTTTGAGGAACAGTTCTCCAGATCTTCCTGAAGGACAGTGTTGTTGTCTCTCATTTTCAGTCCAGTCTCTGTACCTGAGCAGTTCTCCAGATCTTCCTGAAGGACAGTGTTGTCTCTCATGTTCAGTCCAGTCTCTGCAGTTGTTTTTTAATTGTTGTTGATTAATCCACTCAGTGATCTGTCTGAACCTATAAGCAGAACAAAACGTCTAACCAAAACTTAAAGCAGTGAAGAAACAGGTGGAGATGATTCCATGTGATCAGGTGATTAGTTTACTGCAAAATGCTGACGTGTTGAAACCCCTTTATCTAGAACCTTTATCAAGTACTTGTTCCTCTTTCTCTATATCTTTATATTTTTTTAGATATTTTTCTTTTCTTTTTCTGTACACCTGTCACTTTTATAAGAGCCCTGTAACACCCAAATTTCCCATTCGTGGGATAATAAAAGATCACTCTACTCTACTCTACTCTACTTGTATCTTTAGACACTTTACAGCCCATTGCAGTAAACATTTGATCCTATTTCTTCCATTATCAGATGGCCATGGGTTCGAATCCCAGAACAGTAGGTTGTCCTGAGGTATAACTGAGCAAGGTACCGTCCCCATCTCTGCTCCCCAGGCACTGGATATAGTTACCCGCTGCTGCAGTGTGTGTCGGTTAAATGAGAGTGCTGTGTGCACGCACAATGACTTATAGTCATTTTCACTTTCATTTAACCTACTCATTATGACAATGATAAGACCGTTTGACAGAAAACAGTATTTTTCAGCAACACGGTAATTCTCTTGCAAGCTATAAAGAAACGATGGGTGCCTTAAGGCTTTTGCTCACTGCAGTGTCTCTTCCTGCACTATGAAGTTCGTCCAGTAGATCTGCCCACATGAGGGATGTGGAAATGCCTGCAAGTGTTGGATTAGGACACATTCCTACAAAAACCCCTCAACACCCCCACCATTATGCCTGTTCTGATGAATGCCCTGTGCAATGCTCATGTCTGCATTGACTCATGCGCAGACCAACACCACCAACACTTCTTACCGGGAGGTATGGAATTTTTACAGATGTGTAAAAGTCTGTTTCCGTCCCCACACTCGGGTGAGGCGAGACCTCCTCCGCCTTAATGTCTTCCCTAAGCCAAATGCAGCATTGTGGTGGAGTTCACACCTCGCTGACAGGCTAATATCCTGGTGGGCAGTGGCTTAGAGGAGGTTTTAAAAGAGGGGTGCCAGCCACAACGCCTCCATCCATCAAAGTCACTCGTAAAGCTGCAAAACTCGTCGCTGGAGAGTGTCAGTGAGGAAGAGATGGAAGGTTTATGGCATTCAGCTGTTTTAAGAAGATGACTAACCTTGTGTTTGGCACCCTACTCTTCATTCCCTGCCCTGGAGAACCAGCTTAGCATAGGAAATTATTCAGCCTTATTTTTTTTATTTCTTATATTTTTATATTTTATATGCATTCCATACTCCATTAGACACTTCTACTGGTAAAAGGAAATCTGATTCTACTAATTTACTCAGACTGAGTGAAAAAGTACAGGAATGTACTGAGAGTATAAAAGTAAAAGTACAGGAGTGTACTGAGAGTGTAAAGTGAGACGTGTCTCCCCTGAAGGACGTCTGTAACGTCTGTTTGTGCTGAAAGTGAACTGAAACTCACTCCATATGAATAGAATTCAAAGACTATTAAAGCCTCGAACTTCAACTCCAATAATGGAAAACAAGTCATGGAGAATAAAAATAATGGAGGATTCAACTCAGATGGGTTCAGACTAAAGGAAAAAGTCTGTTTTGAAAATCGAAGGAGGAAGAAGGACACATTTTTGGGGTCAAATGTGAGGAGAAAAGGGAAATACTTAAGTACATGAAGTATTTGAACCTTTTTATATAAATACTGAAATATGAATATTATTTGGTAATAAAAACTGGGCCAAAGTCTGTTAGACTTGCACTAAACTGTGGATTTTCAGATGTCCTGAGTTTTAACTAGAAAAACTAGCTCATTCTGATGAAATTCTGTGATAAACAGATGCTTTTTGAACCATTTCTAATGTCTTAAGAGTCAAGGCAGCAGAGTAGGGGGCACCTATGGATTCCTTAGCCCTCTTAACAGACCTTTCCATTTCTTACTCATTGGAATCTATTGTGAACGATAGTTAAACCATATACCAACATTACACTGTGATCCTGGTTACTACCAGGACTGGGCAGATGAACCGAGTAACTTAATTTACATGTAAAGGCTTCAATTGGTTAAATTTTTTTTAAATATGGTTGACTTGCCCTTGAGAAATCTCGTCTGTAAGGTAAAAGGTGTTAACATTGCCTGTCTGTTTAAAAAAAGATGAAAGCCTCTCTCATTCTTTCTGCTTTGTCAATCACTGGATGAGAGAAGAGTAGAACAAAAGGGAAGAGGATGAAGAGGGAGACTAATGTTCCTCCTGTCCAATCCCTCCACCCCTCAGGGCTTTCTCTCTCTTCATCCCTCGCTCCAATCACTCCTCCAACCGAACTGATACGCTCTGTCCTCTTTTCTTTCTCTCTCTCATCTCTCTTCAGCCTGTCATTTCTCTGTCTAAGCCACTGGATTAGGGTACAAGGCCTCTGTGTGTGTGCGTGTGTGTGTGTGTGTGTGTCTCCCTCCGGCGACAGTGTGATGTCAGCAGTCTCATCCTGAGTGTTGGTGTCAGGGGCTGTCCATCATCTTGGACCCTTCAACACACCGCGGCAACCACTTGTCACTCTGCATTACCGCGGTTACTGTCGCTGCTGGAGAGCAAAGTGACACTGAAGCTCAGGTTATAGGTCTGTTCATCGCCATGGCGACAACAGAAATGTGACACTCCTTATGCAATGCTGGTTTGTTTGTTGTGATTGTTGTGCGACTTGTTAAGATGCATCCAGGTTGAGGTGTGTGTGTATGTGTGCGTATGTGCATGTGTGTGTGTGTGAAGTTTGATGGACATCTCAGCAAGCCAAGACCAGGTGGCGTCAGGTTTTTGTTCCCCACACCCAAAACCTCCTCGCTCTGACCTGTCACACCTGACAAGAGTGAGAAATGGGGGTGCAAGGTAAAAGAGAGAAAGAGTGAGAAAAAGAGAGCAGAAAAGAGACATGAAGAAAAAAAAGAGAAAGGTTGATAAAGAAAGAGGGAGAGGGACATGAATATAAAGACTATAAATATAAAGAATATAAAGAGAATATAAAGAGAGGGCAAGAGAGAGAGATAGAGAGAGAGAAAGAGTAGACTAGGGAAGAGGCAGAGAGAAAGGGATAGACAGAGGGGGAAGGGGGGATGAGGATTAAACAGAAGAGAAAGAAAGTTGAAGAGCCGAGACGGAGGTGGTGGAAAAATCTGCAGCGGCTGTGTGGGTCCTATTGTCTACTGGGGAAATTGATCTGCAAGCGTTGGGCTTTGATCATTGGGGGATGAGTGTGTGTGTGTGTGTGTGTGTGTGTGTGCGATGGGAAGGAGGGGGTGGGTGGAGGACTCATCTCAGAAGAAGAGAAAAGCTCACTCACTTGCTGGCTGGCAGACAGAAACATATGCTGATCACAGCTAATCGAAGGAGGCCTCAAAGCTGGGAAGCTTCCAGCGTGTGTGGCCTGAGAGATGGACAGATGTTTCTCCATCCTGTCCAGCTGTGAACGGTAGCAAACGCCCATAAACAACCTTTAGGGGCCTCATGGGGTTTTTAGGAGGCTAAAGGAAGTGAAGGAACTGCCTGCTGAGAAGGTGAATGTGGTGGTGAAGAGGAAGAGTGACTCAGCCTCTTCACTGAAGTGAAAGTGAAAGTGACTGTTTGCGACTGTGAGCACAGCGCCCAGTGAAAGACAACAAAGTGCATCCTCTTTGTTTAACCCACATGCACTGTGTAGCAGGGGAAGCCATTTCCAGCACCCTGGCAACACTGATAGGGACAGTACCTTTCTTCAGGATATCTCAGGGTTACTTTCATGGGGCTTGTCCCTAGCTGTGGATGCTGTCTGACCTAAAAGATGTGGACGGTGACAGAATGCTCAGTCTGAAACCCTTTTTAGAGGCAAAAAAGGCAAATATGCTGACCTGTAGCCTGATTTTGTGCAAAGTGTCCACAAGTAACTGGTCAACTTGTTGTTTGTCCCCAATTAACTGCAAAGTTTGTCTATAAATAGAATAAAAGTTATGAATGTTTATATATAAAAGTATAAAAGTTGAAACAGTCACATGCTGAACTTTCTAACTTTTACAGCATCTCTGTGCTCTGATTGGTTGCCACCGAACTTCATCATAGCACGTTAGCATAAAGCTAACTGAACTTTGCTCCTTGTCACTGGTTTCCATTGACAATGAGTTCACGAGTATCTCTCCAGCATGACGGGTTTCGTTTTAGACCAAAATCTTCTCCAAAATCTGGTAAAATAGTGACTCAGGCATCAGGCAAGAGGTCCATGTCGTTGAGGAAGCTTCAGACAGCTGGTTCCATCGTCCACCAGTGTTTCTCTAGAAGACAGTTTCCTACCAGACTTAATTAAAGTTGAAATTTTGAAAGCTAGGTGCAGTTGCCCTTTCGCACAATCAGCTTTATTACAGCTGCGGGTTTAGTGTCGCATGGCTGTTCTTCTTTGGAGCAGCAGAGCTTTGATAAGCAAGGCAGGACGGAGGTGGAGGAGCTCAGAGAAGAGCGCATGATGAAGAGATGCCCTCTTCATGCGGTCACAGCCCGGCCTTTGATGTCTTTCTCTGGAGGACTTTTCTTCTCTTCTCTCGAGTGCAGTGAAGTGGTCGGTGTTCCACTTGAGTGTGTGTCTGTGTCCACAGGCGTGAGATGGAGCGAAACCGGCTGCTGAGTGAATTGTGATCAACACTTTCTCGGACATTCTTCTTTTATAACAGTTTAAATCCTCCCATAAACTGGGATGTGCAGCTGAGCAGGGTCCAATTGTTACGACACAGCGGTAAACGAAGAAAAAAGGTGAGTCGGCTTAAAATGGAGCAATCACAGGACAATTTGTGACTAGTTCCTTTTAAAAATGCAGAGAAAATGAAGCTACTGCATGCAGTGCTGTGCAAAAGTCTTGGCTCATTTCTATAAATCCAGTCTAAACACAAAGAGAGTTTCATTCTAACCAGCCATTAAGTCAATATTCACCACCACCACCATTATTCTCCAGCACAGCCTCAACTCTCTTAGACCAGCTCCTTTCTTTAAGTCTTATCAGGAATACTTCTCCAGGCTTCTTGAAGTCCAAAGCTCTTCTCCACCACTTTGGGTGCCAGTTCATCACAGTGCATATATCAACATGCAAATTAAAATTATTCAGCAATTTCTGATCCGATGACATTAAAACAGAACTACATGGCAGGAGATCAGATCACACTGTTTGATAAAGGAAGGAGGCGGGTCTGATCTCCAGCCCATGGGGAAGTATGAAGGTGAGAACATCTTGGTGTTCGGTTTGGATAGAATATCTATCTGTATATCTATCTACCTCTCTGTCTATCTATCTGTCTATCTGTCTATCTGTCTATCTACATGGGGCTTCAGAACATATATGGATGGATGGTATTGGGAGATTCAGAAGAGAATTTTATCTCTCAACCAAAAACTCTGAGACAATCGACACAGCAAGTTCAAATGTATGTCCAACAGGAAACATTTTAAAACATAGCTGTATGTCCAACAATCCATAGTTTTAGTTTAAAATCTCTTTTTTCAGTGTTTCAGTTTAGTCGCTCATTTTAGACAGGGCTGAAGTTAGCTTTGCATTCCGATTTTCCAGTTCCACCTTAAATCGGACAAACTTGCTGCTCTGTTTTACAGAAAACTTGTACTTTAGCTTTGTGGATTCCTCGTAACTTTGGTCGATTAAGCCCCCGTCCACAAAATTTTGAGCTTTCGCCTAGAATCTGCCCTGAAAATGCTCGAAACTGTATTACTTGTGCAGGTTTGTGAGCAGTCTGATTGCTTCAACCCGACAGATTAATGCGAGCTGCCTCTGCCTCCGACTCTCTGCATACGTGCAGATTTATTAGGCCTCATAACTTTTAGCCGCTGGTGAGAAATGAAACCTCCTCCAGCGAGGAGTCCATAAAACACTGAGCAAATACGTTTCTTCCCACCTGTAGTCACTTCTGTCCCTTGGCCCGGGACGACTGCGTTCGGCAAAGGAAACGAGGAAGGCGTGAATAATTAATGTGTGTGTCGTGAGTAATTAGTTTGGTATATGGTCTGGGGGAAAAAAAGCATCATAAACGTCCACTTTACTCAATTCCTGCGTCAAACCTGAAGCGTTTAGTGGAAAACATAACTCACTAGGCGGCTGCACTCAGAGCACACTGTACTCCCTAAACGAGTCTGTATATTAGTGATAACATCCTCACGATTTATAGAGGCCTAGCACATGTTCCTTCCCACGTGCGGTTTCAGTAAATCACTCACTAATTGGACCCTTTTTAAGCCCCCTGTCCAAGGGCCGGGTGTGGAAAAAGTAGAGAGAAATTATCCCTAAGTTTGAGAAAGCCTTACTCGACTAAAAAGTGGAAAAGTGCTTGAGGGAAGTCTAAACTTCTGCACTATGTGTCCAAAAGTATATGGAAACCTCCACTGTTTGGTGCATCCAATAGAACGGGGGAGCCTAACTTCACCCTCCCTGAAGCTAACTGAGATAAAAGATAACAGTCCTCCTCTAGGACTATTCATAACTTTTATGTGACATCACTCCCTGAAAGTCCCGCCCATCTGAAGCACAAACAAAGGTTTCTTCCATTGTCCTCCACTAATCTTTACCAGGGTTGTCTCTCTA
>JABMDN010000561.1:0-17041 GCA_017165825.1 Hepsetus odoe | reverse complement strand
AATTGTACTAGTACTAGTCAATTGAGATGCTCCTGAGAAGTAACTAAGGTAGTTACTATAGACTGAGGTATGTGTTTGTTTGTTTGTCTGTCTGTGTGAATGGGAGAGACCTAGTACTGAAACAGGGCAACCCGAAACCTAACGGTGCTAACATAAAGTTGTCTCTGAGGACTGGACTGGTGATCCTCTCCATGGAGGATTTAGGTGGTGGTTAACAGAATCGAAAACGTTTCTCATCTCTCGGGATTAGAACCCCCAGTGGAGGACCGGACTGGACAATAGGTCTAGCCTAGAAGCTTGTTCTCCAGAGAGTGATTAACGGCCCAGAGAGGACTTTTCTAGTGACCCACCACAGTGGACTCATAAGTGACTTGTTGTCAAATGAAGTAAATGTTTGAGGCAGCCTTGTGAATGTTATTGGGACATTCTAGAGGAATTCAAGTTTGCAAATATTGTGGCTACAGAGCAACAGGTGTAAAGAAAGAAAAATGAAACAAAATAGAAAGAAAAGAGAAAAAAAGAAAGAAAAAGATAAAAGAAAATTTTTTTGATTTAACCTAGATTCTCCTGCCTGTGAGGTCTGTCATAAGGAGGGAACGCAAAGACCTAAGTCAGGGACTTAGGCACACCTAGGCAAAGTACTTAGGTGGACCTTGGGGGTAACCCCGGGTAGGGACCTGTACCTAGAGGACAGTTCAAGAGAACTGAGGTAGATTGGGTCCAACTCTTTCAAGGAAAGGTTGAGAGTAATAAAAGTTAAGAACGGAAATGCGTTGAAATATGGAGACCTCACAGTCACGGGAGCTAGGAAAAGAGATTAAGGGGAATTCGCAAAGACTGACTGTTATGGGAAATATGGAGAAGTGACTGACCCGACAATATTAGGTAGATAGATTGTGAAACATGGGTTTCCAGATGGTTCTTTCAGTACTATGGTTTTGAAAGATTTATAGAAGAAATAGAAGGAGGAGTGCCAGGAAGGTAGAAATGGCATTAGTAAATAAGTAAAATAAATAAGTAAATAAGTAAATAAATAAATAATGAAATTATATTAATAATAAAATTCACATTATATAATTATATAATAATAATAATAAAAGAAACAATGGTAAAATTAAAGCAATAGAGGCATGTGCAGTGAGACTCAAGTTTAAAGACATCATGCCGAAGTAAGTGCTGCAGCTGCTCCTCCCGCCCTGGAGAGACAAATGGGATCCTCCCTGAAACCCCCTTACGTGCAAACAAACTTATATCCAAATTTAGATGCTTTTAAAATGCCTGATGGCCCGGCCACAAATACTAGGGGCCATAAGGGCAAGGTGGGGGAATGGAGTAAATAAAAAGGGGGGACTTCTTAGCCCAGGCGGTTTAGTGAGGGCAATAAACCTGAATACTGCAGATGAATGCCCCATGGTGGAAGTAGCTAATCCAGCCTGGGATCCTAATCATGCAGAGACGGGAGATAGAACCATATTAGTATATAGAACCTGGATCCATGATGACGTCAAAAAGGCTAGTGAACCTGTGACGTCTCCAAAAAAGGATCCTAATCAGTGTTGCTCGGATGTGACGAACCTGATCAATTCGTACCATCTGAATGGCCCTGAAATTCAATAAGTATTCATGGCAATTTTTTACAACGGAATGGTTCAGAGTTAGAGGGGACTGGGACCCAATGGACGGTTGGAATCCTCCTGGGCCCCTAGCACATAATAGCCCACAGCTACTACAGCGAGTGGAGCGACTCCTAAATAGAATCAGAGAAGTATATAGAAAGAGAGCTAATTATGTAATCATTAATCAAACAAAGCAAAAAGAAGGTGAGACAGTTGTAGAATTCAGAGGAAGGTTTCAGCAAGTTTTGTAGAAAACAGTGGACTACAAGAAGATAATGATGACAATGGTGCATTTAGACAACAACTAAAAAAACGCATTACTGGAGGCATTTAGACCTCCTATTAGCATGTGGATAAAAAACATTGTGTCCAGCTTCCCACATGCACATTAGATGAGTTCATGAATTATGGCATACATGCAGAGAAAATCACAGAAAAAAAACAATCAAAGATAGATGTTTTCTGGCAAGATGAGTGTGAAATGTTTTATCAAGGGAATCAAGGAAGTCGTAGAAACAGAGGAAAAGGAAGGTTTAGAGGAGGTTTTAGAGGACGAGGTGGTCGAGGCCGAGGATATGGTCCAAAGTTGAGAGATGAAGCATGTTATAACTGTGGAGAAATGGGACATTTCAAAGAATTGTCCTAAACAGAAAATAGAATGACTAGATAGAAAACAGGAAGTAGAACAGAGGGAAGAAGATGGGCCAGATGTTTTACTAGATTTAGAGGATATATGTTATGCAGGATATAACAGACCAGACACTACCTTAATAGTTTAAACTTTACACATTTCTGTGTGACAGTGGGGCCTGTAGGACAGTAATGAGAGAAGATGTAGACTGGTTGCCAGTATCAGAAGACATCATAAATGTTCGATCTGCTAATGGGTGTATTGAAACCAAATTCTTAACTAAACCACTTGCAATAACTGACCCTGCTACGGGATCAACCGTCCATGCTCCTGTAGTACTGGCCAGTTGTTGTTCATATAATTTACTCGGTCGAGATGTAATGGTTAAATTGGATATATGTATCATTTCTGACAGTAAAGGAGGAATGATTGCAAGACGAAAAGGAGAAAATAGTGACATTTTTTCAGTAAAAGCTGAAGGAGAGGTCTACTATCTTTGGAGTTTAGACTCACCAACTCAAGAGCAAAGCAATATTCCAGGACAATTGCTAGAGAAAGCTGGAAACATGTGAATAAGGACTCAGATATGATGAAAGAAGGAGAGTTACATATGACGTTGAGATTAAAAAGTAATCCAGGGGGGGGTTCTGTCATACGTGGGGTGTTTTGGGCACGCTAGAGGGCGCCCTCTGTCACCTGTGTTGTGTTTTGGGCACGCTAGAGGGCGCTCTCTATCACGTATAAGGTATGTCACAGGAGGTGTTTTGGGTACGCTAGAGGGCGCTCTGTTCTGACTGAGCATACCTGAGCCCCTGCAGGCAGGTGTGCATCATTGGGGCTGACTATTTAAGCCCCGATGAGTCAAAACAGAGCGCGGCTCATTAGGTGGGTTAAGCATATGCGTAACGGGTGGTTTTGGTGTCAGTAACTGGGTGTCTATGACTAAGTATAGGTAACTTAGTATAGGCCACTTAGTATCTAGGGTTAGACTGCAGTTCCTCAGTTCTAGGGTTTCGTGTTTAGAACTGCAGTCCCCGTTCCTTGTTTTTGTAAGTGTGATCAATAAAAGTATGTTCCAAACTCCTGGCTCCGAGCTGACGTCCCTCCGGTACCCCGCCACCGTTACAGTCACATTATATTCTTTGTTTTGTTTGCAATCTTATAGTTCATAAAAAAGACATTAAGGTTAAATAATTCAGCTCCATAAAAAACCCAGTAAAGCAACAAAATTCATCTCCATGAAACCCAGAAAAGCAATGAAAGAAAACCCCTGCTAGCACATCAGTTTTAGAGGTGATTGTTTTAATATGTAAGTAGTACAGTCCCTTCAAACTCATTAACAAGAATAACTGGTTTAAAATAACACATTTCCTACACTTAGCATAACATTGAGAGAGCTGATAAACTGATGAAAATGATCAGAAGGGTTGTGGGTTGGAGTTCTGGAGCAGTAGGTTGCCCTGAGGTACCCTTGAGCAAACTACCTGTTACAGTAGGCAACAGTCTGCTCCGCTGAGCACTGGGCTCATGAGGGCACAGGTGTATTTCATTGGAGGCTGGCTGTGATGATTCAGAGTGGAGCATTGGTCATTTAAGAGGCTTAGCCTTTGTGGTTACACTGTTGTTTAAGTTTGTATGGTTGTTTTTCCTGACATTTCTTGGTCGAGTGATTAATAAGTTCTAGTTTATGGTCAATAAAGTCGGCCGGCTATGCTTCTATGTCTATGCATTGCACTATCATTCCCATTTTGTCTCCCTGAGTGCTGGATTTGGCTGCCCAGTGTTCCACTAGGTGTGTGATGGATTAAGAGCATTTCAGTGTGGTTCATTGTGATGTTCATAATGACAAGCAGTCACCTCTACTTCTGTTAGAAAATTCCTGTAAGCAGAGACAGTAGAACGAAGGAAAACACCAGACACAGGATCTGCAGCTTTTACTTGCAAGGGGAGCCAGGCACCAGCCAACACCAGTTACCTCCTCCGATTTGCTTCTCCCTCTGCAAGCCTTTTATTTGCTTTCCTGATTTTTACAACGGCAATTAGCCCACACTCCTTGTTACAAAATAGTAAACAGAGAAGAGGAATTTTGTGTCTGGGAAGGTTCAGGTACAAAGGTCAACTGTCGTAACAAGCTCTTTGCAGAAGTCGTAAAACAAAAAGGATAACGAAAAGGTTAACAGTTCATCATCAATGATAAATATTTACGATTTTCCTAACATTTCCCTCCTGTTTATCATTGATAAATGTCCATTGACAAATTCCAGTACTGCATCTCTTTTCAGTTTTCTGCAGTTCCTTCATTTTCATAACACCTTTAACAATTTACACTTAGTTGAAAGTTTCTTTGTTGTCTGAGAGGAGGGTGTAATATTCTTCACTCAACATCACGTCTCGCATTGACTGCGCTATCATTCTGGAGAGCATTGCTCTCAAGCAAGAGATGACACATCCTGTGAAAAGACAAAATAATAGAAGCACAATAACCACGGGTAGCATTAATTTCAAAAGCGTCAGTTTCCATCCTCTAGACAGGAACCAGGAGAAGGGGTCCCACGGTTGGTAAACATTGTCTTGGGACATAGCATGTTGGATTTTCTTCATCTGGTCTATGGCCTCAGTTATCTCGTGTCCTTCACTAGTGCTGTCAGGAATATACGTACAACAAGTATCATTTAACATTACACAAACCCCTCCTTTCTCAGCGGTTAGTAAGTCAAGTACCATTCGATTTTGTAGCACCATCATCCTTATGCTTGACTGCTCCTCATTGTTTGTTTCCCATGATTTTATATTAGCGATTAAAAATAGACTCAATCGATAATCTATGGTTTCAATTCTTAACATATTCTTTGCTACTCCCACCCAGGGGAACAAAGCCAATGCCACCTTACTCCCGGTAGTCCAATGCTTAAGCTCCTCAGGTACATCGGACCCCCAGACCGAACCGTGGGGTTGGACTTCCACCAGCGACCTTCGTGCCCTTGAGACACGGACCGCACCCCAGCCGCTGGGTGATGGTTCACAGGCTTGGACATGTAGCCAATCAGTGTAGTTGGTTGGATGGGTTCCGTTGTTCCCTGACATGGCATTAGGTGGCGTTCCGGAGTCTTTTATTGCTTTTCGCCCCCCTGTGTGTGATGTGTTACCTTTAGGAATGATAAACGTGTGGTCCGTAACTCTTACTGGGGCTCAAACGCCACTCCAGTGTCCAGGTAGGCGTGCTCAATTACGCACTCAGACTCAGATGAGGGCAATGGGAGAGCAGTCAAACTAGGATGAGCGGATGACACTGGCATAAAAGAACAAACATAACATCCTGATACATTTCTACTCCTTGCTACCAACTCAGCATAGTGAAACCAAACATTGGTGTGATAAGTATGGGTTACATTTCCTGGTTCGTGGGGTTCATTGGCATTGTTCAGCACCTCTCATGTCTCTCGTCATGATTTTCCTGTGGACTATAAAAATTGTAACAGCAAACCCTGAAATAGTACCATAAACGTAACTATAAGAACTATAATTTTTCCCAACATTGTTTCAAGTGTGGTAGGATACCCTAAAGCAGTAAGGGGTGGCTGGTTTCTTCACTGACTTTGAGACGAGCTGCTTCTAAACCACAACCCCCCTTTGTAGTCAGACTTCACCCTTTACTGCGTGGCTCCTACCTCACTTTCTAAGGTTGATTTTTTACAGTGTGACAAATGTATCCACGTGGGTCGCTCAGCAATTTTTACAGCAGTTGGGGTGGTCAGTACTTGGTATGGACCTCCCCACCGGGGGCTGGACCAGTTTTTCTTCTTAATTACTTTAGTGAACACCCAGTCCCCTATGTGCACTGGGGTCCCTCCTGTGGGAGCAAAGGAGAGTCTGGTGTTACATTAACTGCTCTTATCTCTCTGTTACCTAACATTTTCCTCATATAATCAACAAGATCCGGATCATCATCAGGGTCATTAATATTGCTATCTAAATCCAGTAGCCTTAATGGTCTACCATACAATACTTCAAACGGTGTTAAAGAACTGCCAAAATTTGGAGTTATATTCATTCTCAGCTGAACTAGATCTATACACTGTGGCCATTGTCTGCCAGTTTATTCCATGCATTTCCTTAGTTTAGATTTTACTGTACCATTTGTTCTTTTCACTCACCCTGCACTTTGGGGGTGGTAACTACAGTGTCTATTCCTAAATTTGATGCCATTTTACTCACTATCGTGTTGACAAAATGGCTGCCATTATCGCTGTACAGTGATACCCCAAAAGTGGATATTATTCTTTTGCATATGGCTTTGGCCACTGTTAGGGCGTCTGGAGTTTTTTATAGGAAATAATTCTGCCCATCTAGAGAACGCATCCACCAGCACCAAACAACACTTGTAGTTCAATGAAATCCTTATGTATTGTATGGAAAGGGTAAGGTGCTGGGGGGATGCCCCTCTATTTGGTCTGATGTTGCTCTGTGGATTATGTTTCAAACACACAGGGCAAGCCATACAAATTTTTTTTTAAAATATTAAATCCATATTTTGTTTATTGTTTATTTACCAGGCCTACCATCCCTCCTGTTGAGACATGGCATCGCCCATGACTCAATATTGCCGCCCACTTATACATAGATTTAGGTAATATTGGCTTGTTATCATTGCTCATATAAATGCCTTCATGGCTTGCTCTGTCCATTGCAGAGGGAAAGCCATGTTAAGGGGTGTATCACAGATCTTTTTTGCAAGGGGCGAACTACCTCAGCGAAATGTGCCACCCATGCTCTACAATAATTGCACAAGCCTAAAAAAGACATCATTAGTTTTTTTGTTTTAGGCCTAGGTGCTGATAATTTTGCAGTTTTTCTCTCTGTATTTACCATTCTACCGTCAGGTGTGAGTGTATGTCCTAAATATTTAACACTAGTTTTAGCAATATTGTAGCTTATCTTTATTCACCTTATTACCCAAATCAGTTAGATATTTGAGCAAAGCTAAAATATCCTTTTTACATATTGACTCTGATTTTGATGCTAATAAAATATCATCTATATAAACTAATATTTGGCTGGAGTTTAGACTCACCAACTCAAGAGCAAAGCAATATTCCAGGACAATTGCTAGAGAAAGCTGGAAACATGTGAATAAGGACTCAGATATGATGAAAGAAGGAGAGTTACATATGACGTTGAGATTAAAAAGTAATCCAGGATCCGACCCAGCATATGACAAACTAGTCCACAAACTGGGACCACAAAAAGTATACGTATACAAGGTTACCACAAAGGTACTGCGAAAGCCTACTATATTTTCCGCCGCTATACAAAGTTGTTTAGCTAAATTTACTCCTCCATGTTCCAGCCAAATATTAGTTTATATAGATGATATTTTATTAGCATCAAAATCAGAGTCAACAAGGAACGGGGACTGCAGTTCTAAACACAAAACCCTAGAACTGAGGAACTGCAGTCTAACCCTAGATACTAAGTGGCCTATACTAAGTTACCTATACTTAGTCATAGACACCCAGTTACTGACACCAAAACCACCCGTTACGCATAGGCTTAACCTACCTAATGAGCCGCGCTCTGTTCTGACTCATCGGGGCTTAAATAGTCAGCCCCAATGTTGCACACCTGCATGCAGGGGCTCAGGTGTGCTCAGTCAGAACAGAGCGCCCTCTAGCGTACCCAAAACACCTCCTGTGACATACCTTATACGTGATAGAGAGCGCCCTCTAGCGTGCCAAAAACACAACACAGGTGACAGAGGGCGCCCTCTAGCGTGCCCAAACACCCCACGTGTGACAGTGACACAAGAAAACTGGTCATTTTACATTTCATATTTTTATACACTCATTAACTATGTATATTAGCAGTAGATTTCATTCATTAAAATTGCATGTCTCTCTTCAGATCTTCATTATCAGTGGAAATTTCTATGAAGTTTTAGCTTTAAACCAATTATTCAAGTTATATTGTATCGAGTCAGACATAAATGTTTGCAACTTTCCCCCCCAAAAGAAATTCTGTTCTGTTTTTCGTTTGTGGTTTAAAAAGCTCATTGTGAACCCAGAGACCCAGAACCCACATTGTGCATGCAGGAGGAAACCAAGTGTACGTTTAAAGAAACAAGGCATTATTTTATTTTAATTCATTTATGTGTGTCTATATTTGCAGTTCAGTTATTGGACACTAAAGGGGGCAGTATTTCGCAGCAGGATTTCATACAGCTACCTAGTTAGCTAGTGAGGATCTGATTTTGATGTTTGCTTTTGTTGAAAAAAATCATATTTGAAAGGGATGCTCTTGTTCAATGGATTGGACCATGGTGACCTCATAGCTGCATGCTGGAAATGGCAACTATCCAAACACCTGTAGTTTTGTGCTTCCAGAGTTCGTTCCAGACCTGCATTTTGCTGTCGAGAGGATTGGAGTTGCCAACACCCTAACTACTAGGCCACCGCTGCCCCCAACAAGGAAACATGAAAACAACAATGAAACGTGTACATTAGTAATCACAGCCTTTGTTTAAGTGAAAAGTGACAACCATTGTCATTGTGAAATGCAGCACATCACAACACAATGAAATTCAATCGCTGCGTTTCACCCATACACACACGTGCAACAGGGGGCAGCTATTGAAATGTCCGGAAAGCAGTGACGGGGAAGGTACCTTGCTCAAGGGTACCTCAGGGCAACCTACTGGTGAGAGAATCTTCTGAGCAGGGGCCAGCTCCCTAACCACTAGGCCACCGCTGCCCTTTATGTCGTAGAAACTCCTTTGGCAGCAAATTCAGCCTCAAGTCCTTTAGAGTAGGATGCTACAAGCTTAGTGTACCTATTTTTTGGTAGCTTTTCCCATTCTTCTTTGCAGCACTTTTCAAGCTCCATCAGGTTAGGTGGGGAGCATTGATCCACAGCCATTTTCAGAACTCTCCTGAGATAATCAATTGGGTACAACGCTCTGGGTCTCTGGGTCATATATATATATATATATATATATATATATATATCTGGATAATACAGCCACCATAGAGCCACCATACAGGCCTGACTAGTGGAGTGCTACAAAAATGGTTGTGCTTCTGACTAAGGCCCCTCTTCCTTGATTGCTCCGACTGGCCAGGCGACCAGCTCTAAGAAGAGTCTATTGGTTCCAAAACTCTTCCATTTATGGATGATGGAGGAGCCACTGTGCTCATTGGGACCTTCAATGCTACAGCAATTGTTCTGAATCCAGACAATTCATTGCACTTCATGGCTTGATTTGTCTTCTGACATGCATTTTCCACATATATATATGTGGATGGGCTGTATATAATGGTGTGTGCCATTGCAAATCATGTCCAATCAACTGAATTTAACACAGTTGGACAAGTTATATCCATCCATCCATTTTCTGCCGCTTGTCCCAAACGGGGTTGCGGGGGAGTGCTGGTGTCCAACCCAGCACACACAGGTCGAGGACAGGGGACACCAGTGAGGAGCGGGACCCTTGCTCAAGGGTACCTCAGGGCAACTTATTGGGAAGGGATTTGAACCCCCAATCCTCCAACCATGTGGCTGACACCCTAACCACTAGGCCACCACTGCCCCACCATTGAACAACTTATAGAAACTTCAAATGTATTATCAGTGGAGTTCAGTTTTGTAGGCCATGACAAAGCCGATGAATACTTATGTACAGAACTGTGCATAAGTTTTAGGCAGATGTGAAAAAATGCTGTAAACAAAGAATGCTTTCAGAAATATAAATAATGATTGGTCATTATTGATTAAATAATGATTGGTCATTACACAAAATACAAAGTGAGCGAACAAAAGAAATATCATTTATTTTCATCAATCAACAAAATGCAGTAAATTAAAAAAGAGAAATCTAAATCAAATCAATATTTGGTGTTACTACCTTTTGCCTTCAACAGCATCAATTCTTTTAGGTACACATGCACAGAGTTTTTGAAGGAACTCGGCTGGTAGGTTTATCAAAACATGACTGTGTTTCAACCTACGTGTAACATTGATGATCATCAGCACCTGTTTGGTAAAACTGGTTGATCATACACCGGACTGTAATCCTACAAAATCCTCGACTTTGGGCAAATGTACCTATAAGAATTGATGCTGTTTTGAAGGCAAAAGGTAGTAACACCAAATATTGATATGATTTAGATTTCTCTTCTTTCATTCACTGCATTTTGTTGATTGATGAAAATAAATGATTAACACTACCATTTTTGAAAACATTCTTTATTTGCAGCATTTTTTCACACCTGCCTAAAACATGTTTTAGTTTTGTTTGTTTACTTTTAATACATCTGCAAATATTTCGAGCAAACTTTTTTCACTTTGTCATTATGAGGTATTGTGTGTAGAATTCTTAGGTAAAAGTGAATTTTAATCCATTTTGGAATAAGGCTGTAACGTAGCAAAATGTGGAAAATGTCCAGCACTTGTGAATGCTTTCCAGATGCACTGTACATATGTCGTTAGCATGTGTCCATAGCAATTACCAATCAGGCCCATGGCTGAGAGGGAGGGAACTGAACCCTCCCTGAACCCCTTTCAGATTGCATTTCATGCCATCCACAGATGATGTGGTTTCCTATACCCTCCTTTCAGCTTTTGTCTGAGATTTGTATTAAATTATATGAAAATGCTGTTTATAGAATTCAGTTCAATATTAAGTTCTATCTTCCCTCAGGAAGGAAACTGAGCCTGAACATCTCACTGTATAAATGTATATATATATTCAGGTAATGTAACAATTAAAACAATTAAAACTGAAGAAAACTCTTTTCAGCATCTTCTGCAAAATGTAATTCTTCAAAAATAAAGAATAAATTAGGACACCACCACCTTTATTCCCAATTAAAATGGATCAAATCACAAACGGGTGTAGCACATCAGGTGCACATGATTAGAAAATCGTTACTCATTTAAGAACAGAACATTTTGAGGGAGGTTAGCCCTCTTTAAACCTCAGACGTTTAGCTTGGTGTGCTCCTGATTGTGTCAGCCATTCCACTTTCTCAATAGTCTAGTCAGTGGTTTTCGTAAGGCTACACAGCTGTTTAGTACCAATACCATGAGTTCCGCTCACATTGTTCATGTGGAAATGCTCTTACTTTCACTGTTGAACACAGCAGTGAGTTTTGCTGTTTTTTAATGATTTGATTTCACTAAACCTTTAACTGATCGCTGATCACTGTCATTCAAGATTTTTTTCTTCCGTGAAGATGATGGTTCCCCACTATCCTTGCAGTTTTTAATAACGCGTTTGACAGTTCTTAACCCAATTTTGTAGTTTCAGCATCTCCTTAGATGTTTTCTTTGCTTAATGCATGACAATAAGTTGACCCTTCTGAAACAGATTAACATCATTTCAAAAACCACAAGATGTGTGTTCCGACATGATTATTTAATTCTACTCACTGCATCGGTTAGGGTTAAATAACTTGTCAGAGCTGAAACAATCACCCATGCAGTAATTATCCAATGGGAGGCTCTTTGTCACGGGGTGGTGTTGAGGGCTGGACGCCAACGCAGAGCCGAGAGCTTCGTACTGAACTTTAATGACGGAAGTGCACAGAACTAAACATATTAAACATAAGTGTAAAACATAACAAACAATCACAAAGTGCGCACACAGAATGACCAGCGCCCTGCTCCGATTCCCCCTCCGAAACCCCGCTCTCTCTCCAGCGGTCTGGATTGGATGCAGCCCCTCAAAACCCCGCCTCCTACGGCGGACTTGGGCCTTGTCCCTCTAGCCCTGCCTCCTCCGGCAGACTTGGACCTCGTCCCTCAAGCCCCACCTCCTCCGCGGTGATGGCGGATGTCCCTTCAGTCCCCCCTTGTGCTGACACGTGAGCCGGCATCGCAGCCCCACTTCTCCAGGGGCTGCCGCGGGGGCCGGCTCCGCAGCCACGCCCTCCTGGTTGCTGGAGCTGAAACAGGCACGACATCGGCCAATCCTGGGAGGGGAGCGGACAACGCTCAACCCCTATCCCTCCAGCCTCCAGCACTAGGAAGGTCCGGTGGTCCTTCGCGGACATCCCCACGGAGCTCTCGGCTCGCGACGTCCATTCACGGTGGCTGGTCATTCTGTGTGCGCACTGTGATTATTCGGGTTATGTTTTACACCTGTTACGTTTGTTATGTTTAGTTTGAGTTCTGTGCACGTTGCCTGTCATTAAAGTTCAGTACGAAGCTCTCGGCTCTGCGTTGGCATCCAGCTTTCAACACCACACCATGACACTCTTACCTATTTGCTTTGTTAAATCCAGATGGTGACATTTTTTGGACAGTCAGCGCAAAATATATATGAGCCTTTCTATGACAGCTATTTCTTTTCTATGTCACTGACCTATAGCTGTCTCGCCCGATGGACAGAACTCCACAAAACATTACTAAACAACGTAATTTAGCTCTTCAGTCTAATTGAAATAAAAATTCAACCGTGAAAATATATTCAGTGACACTCGAGAAGTTTATTTAGTTTAAAGATGGAAAAAAGACAGCATCCCTTGAAGATATTTGCCAAGTTGTTGATCACTCTGATGATGGTATTCTAAAGCATTGAAATCTTGTACTGCCCCAGTCCGAGTCTGACATCTTTCTTCCTCTACACCTGAGCTAGCTGCGCAGTTCGAGCTCGCTTCAGTGCAAATAAACTTTCATGGGGTCGTTTGCCACCACGCTGTTCCTTCACAGAACCATCCCTCATGATCTCACTGGAGCTGCTATGTTCATGAGCTCTACAGGAGAGAGACCTTCAACGAGTGAATGCCGGTGAAATCTGATGGTGGATGTCTTGAAAGCTTGCACTGGAGCTCTTTTGCAACTCTGGAAATAAAATAAAGACAAAACATATTTAAAAAGCAAAATGATTGCTTCCATATTTAACAAATTTTATATTTCTAGAAACATAAAATCTCATCTCATAATTAACCAAGAATTAGAGAGTTCATCGATAACTTTAGAAGAATTATGTTTTTTTTGTTTCCATCTGCATGAAAAATAAATTCATATTTAGGCATATACTGTCATGGGTGAGGCGTATTTTGGGCACGGTAGAGGGCGCTCTGTTCTGACTGAGCACACCTGAGCTCATGAAGGCATAGGTGTGCTTCATTGGGGCTGACTATTTAAGCCCCGATGAGTAAGAACAGAGCGCGGCTCATTTGTTAGGCTCAGCCTACACGTTATGGTGGATTTGGTATTTGGTAATCTGGGTCAATTGGTTTAGGCTGCAGTTCCTTGGTTTTAGTTTGAACTGCAGTCTTTTTATCTTGTTTTGTTAATATAGTTAATAACGTTGATTCGAACTCCTGGCTCAGCGTTGGCGTACTCCCCGCACCCCGCCACCGTTACATATACAAATTAAAAAATCCTGCTTTGAGCAAAGAAAAATGTTCCAAAGCCTCCTCTAGGTGTTATTTTAAGTAAAACATACAAAAATAGGTTATTTGTTAGTGTAATATTCCAACAATTACTGAGTCCTAGTCTGACAACTTCCATCGTTTACCTCTGAGCTGGATGCTCATTTGGAACTCACTTCAGTGCTCATGGACTTTGCTGGGAATCCATCTCATGGGGTTGTCTGTGGCTCTTTCACTGGACAATCCCTCATGATCTCACAGGAGCTGCTATTTTTCATGAGCTCTACAGGAGAGAGACCTTCAACGAGGGAATGCCAGTGAACTCTGATGATGGATTCAGATGTTTTGCAAGCTTGCATTGCAGCTCTTATGCAATTCTGGAAAGGAAATAAAAACAAAATACAAATATAAAATCACTGCTTCCAAATTTAACATATTTTTTCTTTCCATGAACACAATCACTGTTGTGTGCACATGCATGGGGGAATAAAGATAAAGACACCTGAGCAGGATCGTGTGAATGCTTTGTCTGCCTACAGCAGAGAGCAACACAGCTCAGGCAGATTATGAACAAAATATAAATATTTATTTGACACACAAACACCAGAGACTTGAATGCTACTTCACTAAATCACACACTAGGGAAAAGGGGTAGAAGAAGGAGCAGGGAACCATAATCCGGGCACGACCAATAACCCACATTCATGCTGTAGCCTGACACTAGAAGGCTGATTGGTATAGGAAGCTCAATCTTTCAGCAACAGCAAGGCAGAGAAAAAACCCAGGAGTGAAGGAAACCCAGGCAGGGAAGAAAAACAGACAGACCCTACCAGACTAAAAGGCGGAAGTGAAACACATTACTAAAGCAGAACCAGATCACTGGGGTTCTACTAGGGTAAACTGGAACCCATTAATATTTAACCAGGAAGATTAGCGCAGCAGCTAATGATAATTGCTAACTGCTAATCACTAACACATACAGCAGGGGATAGCTAAGTCTGGCACCCTTGGATCAGAGATGGGGATGGTACCTTGCTCAAGGGTACTTTGGGGCAAGCTACTTATTTGGGATTCAATCCCAAGACCTGGGACCTAGTCCTTAACCACTAGGCAACCACTGCCCCAGCACTCTTGAGGTTTAAAAGTTAGAAAATTTTACCTTCACAGTATAGCTCAAATTCAGGAACTGAATAAATGGTTAGGAATGAACAGTGTGAGTGTAGTTAATCAAAACTTGTAGTTAATAATACAAAACTTGATGATGGTGATGTAAAGTGTAAAATGTAAAGTGTACGTGTTTCTATGATAAAATGGGGTCTGGAGTCAAGTCAAGTCAGATTTTTTTATATAGCCAAGATATTATTCTTTTGTAGATATAAACACAATTGCTGGGCCACAGATTCTCCAGGATCTTAATAAAAGCTAGAAATTGGTCAATAATCAAGATTAGGTTTCTATTTTGCTATTTTGTATACTTTTAATACATAGCCCAGACAGAAGGATTAGTTCTATTTGTAATAAAGGTCTGATTTGTAGTAAAGGTCTTTTTCTTGCCTGTACTTGAAATAGTCTGGTAGAGGCCACTCTGTTAGTATTAGGTCTCAATCTAGATCTATATCTGTCTCCAGCAGCAGACATGGTGGGTTTGGTATTAGGATTAGGATTTCTTGTTGAATGGTTTCGGTTTTATTGTAAAAAGAATTAGGAGTCCTCTTTGGACTCTTTTTTCTTTTTTACAAATCAAAAGCCAACCCTTGATTAACTGCTGAAATAATATCCGGCAGTGCTAGTAAATTAGCTTGTTATGATGAACTGCATACATTTTTGTTAAAGACTAGAAAAAGTGGAAATGCGCAATTAAACTACAAACCATTAATTTTTTGCTCTGGTGTGTTTATTACACGATTTACTGTAAATGGGAAAACACCAACTTAGGGTCTGCTCATATCTGGCACTAACATGCCTCTTGGGTGATGATGTAAGACATTTGGTTGATTTAATGAAATTGTCCATCTTTGTTGCTTTGTTCTGATCTTGGTGATTAAAATGTAGTTCAGCAGTAGGATGATTTCATATTAAAACATTTCATGAAGTAAAAAGCAATTTCTAATTCTATTTATACCTGGAGTCCACCAGATAGTAGAGACAAGGCCAGCTGTTCTGCACCATCATGCTGAGGGCCATGTTCATGTCCTATTTGAGAATGTAGCCTGACTCCCCATCCTTGTGCACTGTAATATAGGCAGGTTCTTCACCTGAGAAAGTGGACGTAAAAAATCCATAATAACGCTATTGGTGGCAAGTAGTGGAGTTTAACTGGGAAATCAGTTATCGTTATGTGAACAATCGTGCATAGACTTTATTGTGTATAAAGTATACATAAAGTTTAAATAAAGTTTATGTCTCATCTCCTGCATGACTGCCAGACAGAGTGAGGCAAGTCAGTCTGCCAGAGCATTCACCAGTTTTAGCCAGTGTTTTTCTTCTCCCTGTTTGAGAACCAAGACATTAGAATGAGGTGAACATATCTGGACTGTGGTATTACTACAACAAAAGTATTTCAGTCAATTCACATTATAACCTTGGAGTAGCAACAGTAGATAAGGGATATTTTCTTAGCGTTGTCACAAAAAGTCAGTCATTTTTTCACATGTCCTCAGCAGTTATAACTCTATTATGAGTATTCAATTAACCATATTACTGCTCCATGTTAATCTAAACTTTTTTTTTTTACTTTTTTTTTTTTTTTTTAGCTTTTTTCAGTTGCTCATCCTGCCGTAGTTTAAATGCCTGTCCAATTACTCCCCTTTTCTCTGACTATCCTCTGCAGCATTTAGAGAGGATTTATTCCTTTTGTCATCTCGTGCTTTCCCCTTCTGGACAAACCAGGTACCTCTTGGGCATTTGTTATGTCTAGGGGCTCCATTTTGCACTTTTCTGACCTCCTCAGCCTAATTGCGCAACAGTCAGGGAACATTGCTTCATATAATTATTTGAATGTAATGTTTGTGGTTACTGCACTTCACCATTCAGTATTCTTTTTTCTATTTTCTTAAAACATGACAACAGAAAATCACCATGGTTATTTACATCTCCAGTAAAGGAGCTAGTCCTACATCAGTGCAGTGTTATTGAGCATCTTACTTTTTTTCTCATTCTCATCATATTTATTTTCTCCACACACAGTTCCCCTTTAAGAAGATGTATTTATATATATTATATTATGTATGTGCCCTGTGATGTTCAATCTTTTTTAAAATACTCCAAATCTTTCAGCATTGGAGGTTACCTGGTTAATAGAAAGCTTTGTAAATACTTATCTGTTTACGAAGAACAGATTCCTCAGGCTATTTTTTTATCAGAGGAAATGAAGGGACAGATATGAGAAGATACTTATAGTGTGCAGGTGACTAAAGGAGGGG
>JABMDN010000560.1:0-16238 GCA_017165825.1 Hepsetus odoe | reverse complement strand
CTCTGATTCTGCTGATGTTCTTAAGGTGGTAAAAAGGATTTAGTGACTGCTCTTACAGAACTGTTAAAACTGAGATCAGAGTCCACTAGTACACCAAGGTTCCTCACCAATTCTTTACATCTGAAGGCTCTCGAATCCAGAAAACTAGCAAGTCCCTCTTCTCACTGTTTCAGAGAAAGACAACCTCAAATAGACCCAAAGTTTTCAGGTTACCTGGTAATCTCACACTTCTGTCTGCCGTCCGTCTTCCTACCTCGCTCAGCAGCCGAGCCAAACTGGAGACCTACTTTGAGGTTGTTTCATTTCTGAGGGCAGAAATGGAAGGAACATGTAGTGACTTGATCTCTCTGGTTTCCCAGGTGGTCTAGTGTTTAGTGAGTCGGCCACAGGATCAGAAGATTGTGGTTTCAAACCCCTTAACAGTAGGTTGCCCTGAGGGTGCCCCTTGAGCAAGGTACCATACTCATCACGGCTCCCTGGGTGCTTTCATAGCTGCCCCCTGCTGCATGGTGTTTGAGTGTATGGGTTAAATGCAGAGGTCCAGTTTGGTTGTGGTTCACTGCCTGCTGTGCTGTGACCTCGCAATGACAGGAATAGTCACTTAATTATTTTAAGTCAAGCAGGTTTTTAATTGTCATTTCATCCATCCACATGGTACATGGTGCTACACATGAGACAACATTAGACACAAGGTGGAGATCATTGTCCCAGATGCTGGTCACTCTGTCAAATAAAAAAAGAAAACATGAGAGAAATACAATAAAAGAAAACAGAAGATCAAATCTACAGAAAACTGTACAGGTATTAAACAAAGCTGTGAAATATATAAATATTCTACAATATAAAAGAAAACAAACAACTGGTGAGCTGCTTTACGTGTTACTATGACGACAAGTGGGCAGGAGAGGGTTGGGGTTTGAGTTGGGCCACGAGCGATCTGTACCAACTCTAAACTGATTAAACCTCAATCGATGACAGAATAAATGATCAGCTAAAACAAGAAATATGATCTCTTACTCACACGAAGAAGAGACAGAGGGGACAACAGTCCCATCCAGCCAAGGACTCCAGTCCAATACCGGACAGGACAGTGAAGGACTTCAGTCCATCCCAATCCAATCCAATCCAATCAAGTGTGATTTGACACCTAGTCTAGACTTTCTTATCTATTTGGATACAGGGAACACTTTCACAATCAAATTAAATCAGATTGCTCTTCATAAATGAAGTGATTTGTGATTTGTGACGATACTGCAGTAACTTGGAACCTCAGTAAATCAGATTTGTCATTTTAAGATTACACTCAAGATTTTAGCTACAAGACATGACATTTTTTAAAGGGTGGCGGTGACCTATGGCTCAATAGAACAGAATAGAATAGAATAGAATAAAATAATCCTTTATTAACCCACGAACGGGAAATTCAGGTGTTGCAGGGCTCTTTAAGAAGAAAGAACAAAAAGAAAGAACACATAAAAACAAATGCAAAAATATAAAAAATATCCATATACATATCTATCTATCTATATATCTATCTATATATTGATATATAGATAGATATATCTTGCTCTGTATATGGTGTCTGCTACAAATGTAAATGCCGTAAATGTAAATGATCCGGCCATCATCGGGCTGACTCTCGCTCGTTTTAACGGACACAGGCGTCAGGTCTCCTCAGAATTATTCCCAGTAAATCACATTTTTAGGAGTTTGTTTGCAGGGACTCTTTAATCGCGCACACAACAAACACACTCTTAATGAACTAGCAAGCTTAAACCAGGGTGTCCAGCACTGGTGCTGGAGGTCAAAGATTCTAACACAGAACCTTTCAATCCTGGAGCCTCGTCCCTAAAAACTAGGACGCCGCTGCCACCGCTGTGAGATTCGGGACATGCTTTATCTCAGTTCCTGATTGGTGGAGTAGTGTAAAAAACTCCTGCAGCTCTTTCCAAGCAGATGAAACTACTCCCTGAACCAAGGATGCACCATGAGATAAAAACTGGATTTGATAAACTGTCCCCCCAGTGTGTAAGTGACTCCTGGATGGACTGAAGATCTATGCATGTTCTCCACCTATTTAGGATAAGTAGCTTGTTTAGTGCCTGAATGTCTAAGAAGGGAAAGGCTGTTTATTCTTCTGTCCTCTGACGGCCACTCTCTGCCAGAGGAGTCCCTGTTTCTTCAACCTAAGCCTCACGATCATTCCCTCTTGAGGAGTCTCTTCTTCCTCTGTTCATCAGAGTTCGTACATAAGGCCCAGCGAAAATTCCTAGAATGACACCAAGGAGCAGCGCTGGAATCCCAAAGACCGCCACTCCGATCCCAAGTCCCTTCTGATGTCCATCAGTGTATCCCCTCTGATATCCATCCTTCCACAACCAGCTCTCCTCCACATCTGAGGACAACAGATAGACCAGAAGAGTTTACTTCTGCTCTTCATCCATTTGGAAATTATTCTCTTTTTAAGGAAAAGCGTAAGTAAGTAGTGATTTGTGACGATACTGCAGTAACCTGGACATTAAGATGGAACCTCAGTAAATTAGATTTGTCATTTTAAGATTACAATCAGGATTTCAGTTACAAGAGACCACGTTTCCGCTCTTTAACCACTAGTGTCACCCAAAACTACCAAGTTTGAGGTTCTAATTTACGTAGCAGCGCACCGAAGATATTAAAATGGACCAACGTAACAACAAATTCCCAAATATTGGAGGAACAAATAATTTAAGCAGTAAATGACTTTTCATCTCCGGTTCCTTTACTGATTGTTGGACACCTTTGTCCAGGATCTGTTGATATTTTTTTAATTTAGAACCTTTTCTTCTCTCCTCACGTTTCCTGTGCTTGGCTGTGATGTGAATGACTTTATTAAACAAACTACAGTCTGTCCTTCCTCACTGTGATCTACTTGCTGTTTGTGAGTGAATGAATCTTGGACCTTCATACCTTGGACGATCACGTTGTAGGTGTGAATGATCTCTTTATTCATGATGTCCTTTATTGAGTAAAGTCCACTATCAGACATCTTCACTCCTCTCAAATGAAAAACAGAGGTCAGTGAGGTTCTCTGCGTGTATTCAGGTCTGCAGTGTGCGGCGAGTCCGTTCACCGCACAGATCTGAACGCTGTAGGGTCCACCTTCCGCCGTGCGGTTATAAATCACCTCCACAGAGTCGGCTACGTGCAGATCCAGGACCAGAGACTCACCAGGGTTTATGTGAACAGTGCTGTTCAAGGCTGAGGAGCAAAACATTCAGAAAACTGTAGAAACAGACACAAATCTAATGACTGGAGTTCTGTCAGTAATGCTCACTTACATTCAATCAGAAGCTGAACATCACAGATGTCTTTGGTGTCACACTCACAGGTGTAAACTTCTCTTTTACTGAAGTCTACATCAAAGATGGTGAGGGAATTATCTCCTCTCAGGTACTGATCATGAAAAATCTGATATCCCTCTTCTGATCTGCATAAAGTCTGGTCACACTGGGCCAGAATATCACTGCGTCTATGGGAGACGGTCCACTTGACCACACCAGGACATTTCTCAGTGCAGGGGAGAGTAGCAGAGTCATGGAGCTTCACCCTCACTGAAGGAAATATTGATGCAAAGCCTGAAAAACATTGAAAATGTGAAGTTGACAATCATCAGTTGCCAGTTTATCCAGTAACCATAGCTACAAGCAAGCAACTAATAACTGTTCCTTCTTGAGCCGCCAACACAAACTCTCAAACACCAGCCACCCTTGTGACCAACACTGCTGAACACTGTGATCCATCAGACCAGTCCACCTTCCATCCCTCCATGGTCCAGTTCTGATGTCCATTGTTGGAGCTTTCTGTTTGAGGCCTAACTTTTTCTAAGTCAGAAATCAAACTAAGAAATGCGGCAAAATGAAGAGTTTCAGCAGGCGTGGTCCAGTGGGAGCAGCTCCAATTAGCTCATCCCAGCCTCTGATTTTAAATTCAATTCAAACATCTTTCTGCTCCTTTGGAATTTACATAAATCCATCCAATTAATGGTGTTAGAAGTTTAAATGATAAATTCACTGCTAATCTGTAACAGAACCTAAACTAAAAAAATCTGAAAATAAAAACACCTTTAATGTTCTGTGTCAGATCAGTAGTCCAGGGATCAGTAGTGATGCAGGCTTATTGTGTTGTGGAGAACTGAAGTGTGAGTCTGGGAAGTCTGAAAAAGTCCTAAACAGTCTGAAACCAAACAAAGTCCAAGAAATGCAGCAAAACCAGTTTATCCAGCAGGCATGGTCCAGTCCTCATCCCAACCTTGGACCTTAAATACACTTCAGACATCTTTCTCCTCCTTTGGATTTGACATAAATCCACCCCATTAATGCTCTTCCACCAATAGTTCCCAAAGTCATCATGATGAACACCTGTTTCCCCTCCTTTACCATCTCTCCACCATTAAACAAGGTCGTAAAGACGTCACCCTAATAGGTCCTAGCCTCCTATAGCATCCTGCCTCATGTGTAACCAGTGTTTAAACAGGACTCCTTATGAGTTTTAATTAGACTTACAAGTATGTCTGGTTATCATCTCTTGGGTTCAGATTTAGGTCAAACCATCATCTGCAGCAGCTCTTCTCCGAGACCTTAGACTGACTAGCCTTGAGCGTCCTCAAAGTTGTCATTGATCTCAAACCCAAATGCGGTTCCAGTACTTTCAGACAGGACATTGTCATTCTGAAGGATGTGTAATGATTGGAGGTGTTGAAGGAAGAACGATGAATATATTTAAGAAACAAAAAGAAAGACAGTAAACAAAGTTAAAGCAGGGAGACAAGAATAGCAGTGTTACCAAAGATAAAGACAATGATAAAAGCAGAAACTCTCAGGGTTTGGAGGGTTTAAGGTCTCCAAAGTACAGAGTTTCTGAAGAATGTTCAGCATGTCAGGGCAACACCCCATCAAATGAACTCCAAGCATGGAAAACCTCTACCATGGAAACCCTTCACCCATTACTAATATCCAGGAAAACACCTGCAGGTTCTGGCATGAAAGCTCTTCAACATAAACCATCTGCACCAAAAACAGGAGATACAAGTAAACAGCGTTCATAAGACATTTAATACTGGATCCCTTGTTCTGTGTCTTTACTCTTCTGTTTTTAATGAACTGAAAGAAATTCCTTTCCTTTCCAGTTTTGTCTCTTTACTCTTTTCATAGGTTTTCCTGTTTTTTCACACATCTATACAAGAGAAACATTTTTTTCATAATATGACCCCGTCTGAACCTAACGCCTGATAAGATACGAGCCCAAAACTACAGATAATGAAACAACAGTAGTGAGAATTTAGTTAATATTCTCGGTGTGAGCAGTAATAAAACATTAACAAAGGAACTACGGCTACGTAAGTGAAAAGAAAGCTGCATTAGTCGTAATAAAGCTACTTAACAGTATAGGAGGTCAAGAAGAGGAGGAAAGTGAGGGTGGAGTGGAGGATCAAGTGGTGGAAGCTGAAGAAGGAGAACTGCAAGGTGGAGTTCAGGTGGGAGTGAATACGGGCACTGGGAGGTGCTGAACAGCTACCGGATTGCTGGGAAACTACTGCAGAAGCGATCAGGCAGAGAGCTAGAAATGTACTTGGTGTGACATCTGGAAGGAAGAAGGAGGAGAAGGAAACCTGGTGGTGGAACGCAGAAGGATGACATACCAGTGGAAGCATGGAGGTGCTTAGGAGAGATGAGAGTTGATGTTTAACACAATCTGAGAATGTGAGAGGAGCCTGAACATGTCCCAGTCAGTGTGTTCAAAGCAGTCCTAAAGAGCAGAGAGGGCTCCTGTGGACCAGGTCTTCACCTGCTTCAGAATGGGCCTCACACGCCTGATGATGGGTCTGGAACGCTGTCGCTGAGCCATGTCTCCGTAAAAACAGAAACACAGCAGTCTCTGTCCTCACGCAGGGTGTTCAGCTGGAGTCATATACAGTTCAGTTTATTATCCAGGGAGCGGACATCCTTTAGAGTTTGCCTTTAGCTGAGCCTGGACCCCAACACGCTTGCCGCGTTTCTGTCAGTTTTAGTGGACGTCAGAACCTGCAGGGCAGGTTCAGCTGGTGGGACAGCCTTCACTGAGAAAAGAAAGATACAGAAAAAGCGACAGAGGAATCTGCTCAGAGGAGAAACAGCTATCGGGCTGCGGGACCATCTCCACCATCTCCGGGACAGACTGCTCACAGTCAGCACTAAATCAAGCCCCTGCTGGTGGGTTTCATCCGATCGTCTAGTGGCACTGGTGTTCCAGAACACACGTCTCTAAAGGTGAGGGTTTAATGGAGCACAGAGGCCTTCCAGCTCCACTGCTCTGGGGTTTGTGTGTTAAGCTTTCCTCAACAGCTTCACTCAGCTCTGGAGAAACGACTTAGCTTGTGGTTCTTACATGAACGTCTAACAGTTTGTGACAAAATCAGCCGAACAGAAGCTTCAAGGCAAGTTCATTAAAGAACTAAGGGGGGCAGACAGGGCACTAAAATACACCTTGAGAAGAGAAGACATGTTAACGAGTAATGAGATCGACAGCCTAAGGGAGGGAGGCCAAGTGAACGAGTTCAACCAGATTTTCTCCTTCACCCCAGAAGGAGAACTTTTGCCCCTGACAATGTTTTGCTCCTCTTAGTTCTTTGCCAAACCGTTCTTGCCTGTCTCAGACATCGTTTTCTAGCCTGTTCCTCAAACCATTTTAATCATCATGGTCATGAGGGTGGGTGGGATAAATTTTCCCTGAAGATCTCCCGAAATGTCGCTTCATAATGATACTACCTCCACCATGCATTACAATGGAAATAGAGGTCTTCTGATCTTTCTCTAAACCTGATACTCTGGATTGCTACTACACAGTTCTTCATCTGTACTTTGACAAAAATGTTACTTTGAGAAATTGTCGTAATGTGGGGAAAGAAAGAATAAATAAATAAATCAACAAATACTGAGTATAAAGGTGTGGCGGTGCTGGACGTTGATGAGGATCACATGATCTTTAGTCTCAACGTGTATATAAAAGGCTCGTTGCACCTGAATGAGGTTGAACAGAAAATTGTGGAAAGGTTTGCGGTTAATGCTGATGTCAGCAGTATCTGGTCTTTGGATGTGATTCGTAAGACTTGGGGTAAAACTCAGCTTATGAAGAAGAGTGAGAGAAAGTTGAAATGGACACTTGTTGTGCTGGGTCAGCTCAGACGCAGGAGTGAGATGAAGCTGATCAACGGAAGCTGATAGAGAGTCAAAGGCCACTCAGTCCAGATTAACTGCTATGAGATTCAAAAAAAAAAAAAAAAAAAAAAAAAAAAAAAAAAAGGATGCTGAGGTCCAGCTAAAGGATGCAGAGATAAATTAGTGGAGGAGTTGAAAAGAGTAAGAGCAGAAAGAGATGCGTTGCTATCGGGTGCAACCGGAGCAAATGCCGAGCAGCCTGGTGTGCAGGAACGACCCCAGGGGGGCGGAGCATCATCTTCTCTCCCTCTCGATGATGGAGGCGTCCCGATGCAGGGGGGCCCTCCTTCTGACCCTCCCTATGAGTTAATGTCTGTGATGCCTGCTTACCCCCGTCCCTCTGGGAGAAGCTCCGCCTCTATCAGCAGATAAACTGTATCCTGATTTCCATGCACTGGAGAAGGCCCAGCGGGGTTTGTTGGAGGAAGGGAAAGTCACAGGGAGAGATGAGTGTTAACAGGGGCTCCTCAACTAGCGCCCATCAGAGGATGAAGAGAAATGGAATCAACAGTCATTCAATACGTTGATGACGTCCTGATTGCTTCAGGGGAAGCAGATCAACATGAACAAGATGTTTTGCATATCTTGGATCTTCTACATGAAAAAGTCACAAAGCTCAAATCATGCAAGCTGAAGTTGTCTATCTTGGACAGAAGATTTCACAGGGAAACAAGAAATCACTCAAGATCGAACTCAAGGGATCGAGACAGCAAAAGAGCCGAAAACAATCAAGGAACTGCACTCTTTCTTGGGATTGTGCAACTACAACCGAGCATTGGTTGATTCGTACACAGAAATCACACAACCTTTGACCGATCTGCTAAAAGGATGGAAGGATCCAACAGATCCAATCGAGTTGAACCAAAAACAAATCCAAGCTTTCCAGAGTCTGAAGAAGGCGCTCTGTCAAGCACCTGCTCTGGGAATTCCAGACACAGGACAGCCTTTCACACTGAATGTCCATGAAGGAGATACATGACAGCAGTGCTTTCACAGGATCATGGTGGTGCAGAGACCTCTTGGATACTACTCGGCGAAACTGGATAACGTGGCCCTTGGATGGGGTCCGTGTTAACACAGTTTCCAGCCTGGTGTTGGATCAAACACTGGTGGTCAAATGTCCACATGCTGTCCATACTCTGCTAACCTTGAGTCGAGCATCACAAGTCACAGCCGCTCAATGGGCGAAATGGTCCACCGTTCTGGAATCATCCAATATTGTCACTGAAAAAGCAAGTCTGTCCAATCCTGCGACCCTTCTCCCAACAGACACTGAAACTGATGACCATGATTGTGTTGAACTAATCACGACAATGGAGGAAGTGTCGAGCACTCAGGAAGTGCCTTTGCAGAATCCTGATCTGGTGCTGTACACCGACGGTTCCTCAATGGTCAAAAATTGATTGAGAAGTGCAGGATTGGCAGTGACAACAGAAACAGATGTTCTGACCAGTGGAATGTCTAAAGGGACATCCGCTCAACAAGCAGAATTAAAAGAGCTCATCAACGCCTGCAAACAGGCTGAAAATCGAAAATCACACAGCAGACATCTACACAGACTCAAGATACGCTTTTGGTGTTGTCCACGATTTTGGACTACTGTGGAAACAAAGAGGGTTTCTAACAGCAGCAGGAACTCCAGTGAAAAATTGAGAACTTGTGGAAGAACTGTTACACGTAGTTCAACTCCCAAAAGAAATGTCAATCATGAAGTGCAAAGCACACACCAAAACCGACGCAATGGAAAATAGAGGAAATGCTCTTGCTGATGAGGCTGCAAAAATCGCTGCAGAGAAAGGTGGATCCAGCGTGAAGGCCGAAGCAAGTGTCAGAGCACTCCACAAACACATGGAAGACATCAAAGACATGCAACACAACAGCCCAGCTGAAGAACGATGGACTTGGATGGAAAAGGGTGCAAAACTTCATCAAGACGATGTTTGGAGATTTGGAGATTCACAGAGAACAGTGGCTCCAGCATCACTAGTTCCATATCTCACACAGCAGATCCATTCTGTTGGACACATTGGTCTCGAAAAAATGATTCATCGGTTCAACCACCACTGGTGGAGTCCTCAGTTTCGTGCTCAGGCACAACAAGTTGTTGGTAAGTGCATGACCTGTCAGCAAAACGACACAGGACCCTCACGACACAGGACCATGATCATGATCATTCTGTAGTTTACCTTGATTTTCAAAACTGTATATTTCTCAGATGACGCTCCCACTGTGAACGGGACCGTGTACGTTTGTGGTAACACAGCTTACAGTTATCTGCCTGAACGATGGTCAGGAACATGTTATGCAGCTTACGTCATACCAGCCTTGAGACACACCACTGATCCTAGACTTAATCATTTACACAAACAGGATTTATTTCATTCTCATGAACTGGTAGCACAACCTGCTAAAAGATTCCTTTCAGCTCTTTTTCATAATTATGGAACGACAGTAGCTTTAGATGAAATTAGAGAAGTAGTGAGAGTAATGGAAGATGTTAATAATGGAGGGGCAGAGGTGGCCTAGTGGTTAGGGTGTTGGCCACATGCTCGGAGGATCGGGGGTTCGAACCCCTTCCCTGAGGTACCCTTGAGCAAGGTGCCGTCCCCGTCCCGCTCCTCCCTGTGATGGACAGGTCGCCACAGCTGGCGACCTGTCCAGGGTGCGTCCCCCGTCCTCACCCTGTGTGTGTTGGGTTGGACACCAGCCCTCCCCTGCGACCCCGTTTGGGACAAGTGGCAGGAAATGGATGGATGTTAATAATGATACAGGGTTTTGTTGTTCTCATATGTTCGATTACTCGGATTCTCCTGATAATCAAGACTGTTTTATGTTTTGTTTCCAGGACGTGTAAGACTGTACATGTCAGTCTAGTCTCTCTGTCTCCAGATGTAGAAACAATTCATCATTACCTGTGATGATACATGATGATGATGGTATGATTACAGTTCAATCATTAATCACAGTTTGATTTTGAATATTTAGAAAGATGATCAGGGTCATTGTTCAACTTCAAATTGATTTAATGTTGATTCAGTGGGTTTACATAGAATCACAGGGGGAGTGATGGATTGTAGGTTGATTTTACTCATTAATTTCTGTTATTTTACTCGTATATCAGTCACATATCCAATTCTCTATTCCTGTCCTTCTTTCTTCTCCCCACAGTAACTCCTCTGCCCTTTTCACCACAGTTGATTCCATGGCCCTATTCCTGTAGTTCGATCATTCCTATGTCCTTCCATCCCTGAACTCCTCTACCAGCCCAATGCCCTTTCACCCCCTTCACCCTAAATCCCTTCCCTAGGTAGTGTTCACGTCCCTGTCACCTTTAACCTATATATTATTAACTGCATCTCTATTCTTCTCTGTTCTGTCTTAGATGAGGTGTCTCCACCGGAGGCCTTGGAGCTCCGGGGACAGATAAACAGACACACTCTGAACTGTGCAGGAGAGAGAGAGGATTCAACACAAAGAGGAACACTGACCGGTCTCTTCAACATCCTGTAAGAACATCGTTACTCTTCTGTTAATAAACTTCGCTAGAGCTTAAAACCTTCTTCGCCTCTTCACTGACTCCTCGAACTTCGGTTCTCAATCGGAGAATCCAACAACACTTACATGGAAGGATCATCATCATCATCATCATCATCATCGACTTCAGGACACACTGGATGGAGGTGAAGAACTTCATGACTGAAACACACACACAGAAATGATGAAACACACATTAATCAACGTCCAGTCCTGAAGAAGACACGTCTCATGTCTCAGGTCACAGAGATGTTCTGTATGAACATCTTAATAAATAGGATCGGAGCCCCGAAGCAGCTTCAGTCTTATTTCAGTTCAACATCAGAACCAGAACAGTTCAGAAATTAAAATTAAATACAAATAAAACTAGTTTTAACTACGGGGACAGTAAATAAATCAATTAGCTTTAAGACCTAGAACAGTACAAGAACCCGGTCACTACAGATACACAAGCCAGTGTATTTCACAGTGCTGGTCCCAGTACCGCATAAACGGGAAAGGGTTATATCAGAAGGAAATCTGGTGTAAAACTTGAATCAATATTTGGAGAGTGGTGGCCTAATGATAAGGGACTAGATCCCAGAATGTCATGGGTTTCAATCCCAGACATGTAGTTTACACTGAGGTTCCCTTGATCAAGGTACTGTCCCCATCACTGCTCCCTGGGTGCTGGATATGTCTGCCCCCTGCTGGACTGTGTGTGTGTGTGTGTGTGTGTGTGTGTGTGTGTGCTAAATACAGAGGATGTCTTGTTGTGGTTCACTGTGTTCACAATTACTATTTGTCATCAATGACTATATTAGTCACTTTCAATTTCACAACGAAACACATTTCCACACCGGATCGGTGGAGGCCCGGGTTAACAAAGACTGTTAGTCTACAGGGTGTTGGTGGACACTGGACTACTGCTGGACAAAGGAGAAGAAGAGGAGGAGGAGGAGGAAGGCATGTCCAGAGGGAGGAGGAGAGAAAGAAGGGGAGGAGAGTGGAAGAGAGGGAGGAACCTTGAATGTGGGCAGCATGACCGGTAAAGGTAAAGAATGAGCTGATATGATGGAGATGGTGGTGGTCTAGTGGTGGTCTAGTGGTGGTACTTGCCTACGGACCTCTGAATCAAGAGGTCCCCGGTTCGAATCCCACCTCCAGCACTACCACCACTGGGTCCCTGAGCAAGACCCTTAACCCTGAGTGTCTCCAGGGGGGACTGTCCCTGTAATTAGGACATGGAAGACACTCTGGATAAGAGCGTCTGATAAATGCCGTAAATGTAAATGGAGAGAAGGAAGAGACTAGATGGAAGAGTAGTAAGGCCAGGTGTTTTGGAGGAGGGTTTAAACTGTTCTACCATGGTGTGGATGGAAGGCGGGGAGGAGTTATCCTGAAGGAAGAGTATGTGGAGAGTGTTTTGGAGGTGAAGAGGGTGTCAGGGAGGGGGATGAGTTTGAAGCTGGAGACGATCAGTTGGAATACTGAAGTATGTGGACAGAAGACATGGAGACGGTGTGGACAGAAGACATGGTGAGTTTAGAGGGAAACGTTTTCAATAGCATGGGCGCTGTTAGCCTGGGCGCTGGGTGGTGCAGACCGCCCTGATAAAGACTGCAGTGAACTGTGAGCAGATGAAGGTCTACACCGGAATGTAGGACCTCCAGCAGTGCTCGTGCTCATGCTCCATCGTGTAGAGCGGAACTGAAAGGCTAACACTATCCGACCGGATATTTCTTCGGGGAGAGTCCGGAGAGCAGAGTGACGGAGTGCTCCAGTAGAACACAATGACACAATCACAGCGTCAACAACAACAACAGTCTCTACTCACTCTAGGCGGGTCCGCTGGAGCAGTGTGAAATTGCCAAGAATACGGGGGAGACTTCCGGTTGCAACATCTCCTTGGTTTATCAAAATAAAAGTCCGGTTTCATCAATCAATTATTACATTTCAGTCCATTTACATAAAAGAATAATAAATATTGCCATGATATATTACAATGGCATCGACGTAATTACCATATTTATTGATTAAAACGTGTAGAAAATATAAACCAGGAAGAAAATGCATAAAATCTCTAGTTTATATACATTTTCCACACTTGAACTAGTTCTAAAAAATCTATAAAAGAAACAAACCTACTCAGGTACATTCTACTAACTGTACTTTAATACAAACAAGTGTCAGATATATCAAATAAGCGTCATTGAAAAGTTTGCTGGGTTTTAAACACAGACACAAAAAGGCGATAATTCAGCCTGATTTCACATAGGGTCCAATGTATATGCATTACACATCAGTACAGGATTGTGTCAGCATCAGACCTACTCAGGTACATTCTACTAACTGTACTTTAATACAAACAAGTCATCAAAAGGCGATAATTCTGCCTGATTTCATATTTGGGCAACAGGTGTACAGTTTTTTCAGAACATAAAGAAAATACATAATTACCAATAAACTAAAACTGCCATCTCTCCTGGGTCAGAAAAAAACAAAACAAAAAAACAACAAACAAAAGCCAAACCCACTCCCCCAGTCCATTGCATAACCTTCCAAGCAAAAGAAACAAAAATGACAGGGATCTAGTCTCTCTCCCTAAATAACTCATAACCTGGAGGAAAGCAGCAAATATGGCACAGACCTTTTCCAGCTTGGTCCAAAGGAAACAATGAAACAAATGACAAGCTGTGTACAGTGAAGTTTACACACTTTGCTTAACAATAACTGAACACTCAAACACCACAGGTGTGTCTCTACCCACACACACACACACACACACACACACACACACACTGCTTCATCTTCTGCTCTCCTTGGTCTTTCTTCCAGTCCAGTTCCACTAAAGCCCAGTTGCTTCCAGTTATGGTGGGTTGCCCCACAAGCCTGCAGCCAAGGACCTGGAAGAACACACACAAGCAGAGACACACAAACGGAGAGACAGAGAGAAACAAAGAGAGAAAGAGAAAGATAGAAAGAGAGGATCCAACACAGTACAATTTTTCACTAGGACTACAACACAAATCTAAATACAGGAGTACATAAATCTAAACTTCACTCTGCTAGATGGACCATGACATCACTGAAGTTGTATACAGGTGTGTGTTCTGAGTTCATATTCTATAACTGTTCTCATGTCTTCAGCAGAAAGCCTCGTATAATTTCCACCAAACAATAATGACTTTGCAAATAAACAAACATATAATCCACAACTGCTGTTATCCGTTTGTTTTTCAAAAAATGGGCAATAATGACAAATTTCAATTTCAAATTGTAGCTCTATCACATCATTGTGCAGTATTAGGTATTGGGCTATTAAGAATTTTTGTAGTACTGTGAGAATTTGTTTAATTTCCGCTGTGTATGCATCTAAAGAGTCCATGATGCGTGCATGAATCGTTATAGATTTTTCATTTTTACTGAACTTATGCATGTCAAATGATACAATTACCCAATGACATGAGTGTATGTTAAATGGGACAATTACATTATTAAAACACCACCAGTTATTTCTGTTTTTAGGTGGACTAGGAAGGACTTCTATGTCTTTGCAGTAAAGACTCATTAATGTTTGACTCACAAATATACATGGCATTATTAAAGTGTCCTTTTTATTGTCTCTTAGAAGCTGCATGTATGCATCTATTATCCTGTCATTTAGCCATTTCCCACCTCTAAGAATGTCGATGTCTTCTTTTGAAAGACTGCTGTTTAGTGTGAGCTCTGTCGGCACACGTGTGTGTTGTGCATTTGAATACTGTAATTTACAGTCAGCTGTACAGGTATGACTTGTCACTGTTGAGTAACAGTTTTGTAAAACCACTTCTTCACTGACATCATAGGCCAAAAGGCAAAAATCTGCATTAGAAATTAACTTGACGACAATATCAAAGGAATACTGAACAACATTATTATCATTTAGGTTCCATTCGTTGTTTGAATTTATTGTGTAAACTGAAGTGTAGGGATATGTCTGAAAACACAATAAAGCAGCTCTTATTGTATATACATTTTCCTTAAAAATTGAAGACAGTTTTAAAAGTTTTGGTGGTGCACATCCTTTGGAATTTAAACTAATTAAAAGTGTTTGAGGTAGATGAACAATATTCACACTGCTGACTGTCAAAGAGCCGAAACATTTTTGGCAAGACAGCATCGTACAGAGAGGTGCACACATACTCTCTAGAATTCCTTTCTGGGAAATCTCAGTCACTGTTAAAATATATTCAGACCTGCATTGAAAGACACCATCTGTACATTTAGCGCAACTAAGATGTACATAGATATGAAGATTAAACAAATCATTTGCAAGAAAATTTGCAGATAGTGTTTGCGAAAATAAACTTGCAACCACATTTCTGATAGACCTTGCTGAAATCTTATACTGCTGAAAAGTGTTGTTGATTTGAATTGATCCAGATGTTTGTAATACAGCGACTGCATTGTGCAAGTACTCTGATGATGATATACTTGCAGCTTGTCTAAGCCTGTGACTACACAACTGAAAAGCTTTGGTAAATCTGGCATAAAACAATATGGCAGCTGTGCAGACAGCTTCACTGCTTTCTTTAAGCTCTAATTCTGGTAATTCAAACCTTCTGTTAGGAGAACCTGAAGATTCCTGTTTATGTACGACTGCTCTGTTAATGAAGGTGCTTGTTTTTTGTAACTGGGTTACTTTTTCATAAAAATACAGTACACCACTTGTTTGTTCTTCCATGCTAGACGAAGGTTCTAAAGAAATATTAAGGTCATTGACTCTAATTCTGCAATTGCCGTCTTTAAATAACAAAGACCAATAATGTCCGTATGTGGAAGATTCCCCTGTATGACAGGAAATGGATTTTAATCTATAGGTCTGTGTTCCCCCATCTTCCAAACAACATTCTATTAGGGACGAGGCTTCAACCTGGGTACGAATAGGTTTTGCTAATCCTGCAAGGCACGCATAAATAATGAGAACATCTGGACTACTTTTCCAGCATGTCTGAACTCTATAAGGTCCATGGCATTTAACACAGCTCCCAAAGCTGTCATCACATTCCAGCTGCTTTTTAAAGAGCTCACACACAGAAGTAGATTTATTTCCTACATTAACAAGAAATATAGAATTTAAATCTAGCTCCTTAATATTTTTGCAATTTCAACTGATACAAGTAAGCCTGTGTGTTACTGTTACTTCTGTTTTAACGTGCAGTGCTTTAATCCAGGACATAAAAGGGAACACAAAGTCTAAAGGATCATTTTGTTGTCCAAAATGCAGGGTCGACACCGAAGAGCAGATTTCTTTAAGAGCACATTTTATATTTGTAGAGTTTATCGTGCACCCTGGATGTGATGTTGCAAATTGCAACAAACTAGCTAAACGAGCTTGTATAGATGAATTTTGTACAATATGTGTTACACTGTAAGTTTGAAATATTTTTCTCACTATTGGAACATGTAGAAAACATTGGACAACTGAATTGAACCAACAATTTTGGTAAA
>JABMDN010000559.1:0-17131 GCA_017165825.1 Hepsetus odoe | reverse complement strand
CTGATACCTCTGCTTTTGTTGATGCCCAAGCTTCCACCTTCTGAACCTCCTCTGAAGAACACTTGCTGCCCAGCATTGCTTCTTGAAAACCAATCTTTGCTGGTGCATTCTTACTACAGCCTGAATCATGGTGGCAGCTTTGTGCATTACAGCAACATTCTTTCGAACAGAAAAACCCCTAAAAGCTGCCTGGATGCATATCACTGACCTTCTCAATACCTGGAATCTCTCATGTTCAAATTTACCCTTAGTGTAGGACCTAAAATGTCTTTGAATGATGATGGCTGACACCCTTATGGCCTGGTACTTTACTACCTCCCAGTGTCCTCTGAACGCAGCCTGAATCAGGGAAGCTGCCTGATGTTGCAGGATCACCTCCCATCTGACCCTCTGACCTCTGAAGCAGGCTTGCAGGAACATTGCAGCAGAGCGCAATTTCAAGAATTCCTCCCTCTGCTTTCTGGGTTCAAGTGTGGAGCGATACCTAAACTGGATGGCAATAGCGGCATACTTGATGCATAAATATCGTGTCCGAGCACAGTGAGCCCTGTAAGCACATTGTATCACAGTTGCAGCCTGGTGCTTCTGTTTCAGAGTCTGTCTGGTCTTCATCCCTCGGAATGCGGCTTGCAGAACAACAGCCATCTTTTTCTCCTTCAAAGACTTCATTTCTTGCTTCATCATCTTATTAGCTCGGTAATATCGCTGAACAGTCCTGGCTGCCCACAGTAGCTTCAGGTAGTACTTTCTGCTCAAATGCTTCCTCACCTGCGCCTGAATGGTTACTGCAGCCTCATGTTCAATTTGCCTCTGCACCCGAACTTTCATTCTAAAGTTCCCACTAACCTGGAGCTGCTCCTTCTCTGCTTTCAGTGTAGCAGAGGGGTCAGTGATGCTGGGTTTGGGGGTCGACTCCTTGATGCCGCTTTCTTTGCTGTGAAGGGCTTCCTTGGTCGACCTCCCCGGTTGCCCGATGCAGGAATCGGTCTCTGCTGTCTCCCTGCTCTCTGTGTCAGGAACGGCCTTCTTTGCCACTGCCTCGCTTCTTCTGTTATTTCCACCGTTTTGCTGTTATTCGCGCTGGCTGTGTTCACCGCTGCACTCTCACGTTGAGCTGCGCAGAATGCCACATTTACCGTAACGCCTCCATTAGCTGCGCAAGAAGAATCCTTTACCGTAATGCCTCCATTAGCTGCGCAAGAAGAATCCTTTACCGTAACGCCTCCATTAGCTGCGCAAGTAGAATTCTTTACCGTAGCTCCTCCATTAGCTGCGCAAGAAGAATCCTTTACCGTAGCGCCTCCATTAGCTGCGCAGTGAGAATTCTTTACCGTGGCTCCTCTATCAGCTGCACGGGGCACTTTCTCCGCTGGCAGATCACGGTGATTGTCGCGCAGTGCTTTGGTCGCTGAATCTCCGCGTTGAACAGCGCAGGGCGGCTCCACTATCAGCGTTCCGCTTTGAATGATGTAGGGCTCGTTGACTGTTGCCCTTCCGCGTTGCGTGACGCCTGTCGTCAACGAAGCCCCATGGTTCACATGGTTCAGCGTATCGAGGTAGCGCTGGGTGTTCGCGGCTAGAGCGACCAGCTTCTGCAGCAGGAAGTCGAACCAGTCCGCGCCTACCTCGGGACCCAGGCGGCTGACGAGCGGGATTTCTGACGTCAGCCGCGTCAGACGTTTCTGGAGTTCCCTGGCGGTGGCCGCCGGCGTCCGTCGTACCCAATCCTCGCCCTCTAATTCCTCACGGAGGTCCACGGACTCAACGAACGCCGGTACCCTCGTCTCCCAGGTTCCAATAAACTCCAACGTCCCCTTGATCACGGCTGCACTTGTGCGCAACACCCGCTCTTGCTCGCACTCCTGACTCGCGACGTCCAGGTACTGGCGGCTCATTCTGTAACGGTGGCGGGGTTCAGGGAGGACGCCAACGCTGAGCCAGGAGTTCGGATCAAAAACCTTTATTAACTATATTTACAAAACAAAACAAAGGACTGCAGTTCTTAACTAAAATCAAGGAACTGCAGCCTAAACCAAGATACCAGATACCCAAACACAAAAACCACCATAAAGTGTAGGCAGAGCCTAACAAATGAGCCGCGCTCTGTTCTGACTCATTGGGGCTTAAATAGTCAGCCCCAATTAAACACACCTGTGCCTTCATTAGCTCAGGTGTGTTCAGTCAGAACAGAGCGCCCTCTATCGTGCAAAAAACACCTCATGCGTGACAATAGCTGACGTCAACCTATGGTAGGTTTAGGGTAGATTAATATTAGTCATTTAGTTCCTTGGTCCAGATCAACAGAAAATGATCAAATCTTAACTGTAGTTTGGTTTACACTAATATACACCAATCAGCTACAGCATTAAACCCATGGACAGGTAGAGTGAACTACATGGATTGAACAGTCAGCTTGTTTTTATGAGAAAATGAAGTGAGAGCATCAGTTTGAAACACCACACAGTGCTCAGTGAACCACATCGAAATACATCCTCCTGTTATGGTGTGACCCGCTCCCTAACACACGCAGAGAGCCACTCTTGGTTAGGAACCAAAAGCAGCACCTGAAGCTGCAGCACCAGAAATACTCAAGGAAACCTGAGATACCACAGTCAAACTCGAAAACGAGTGGAAAACAAAGCACTCAACACGGGTCATCTCTATTGTCACGTGTTTGCGCTTCAGCCTTTTTCTTTTTTTTTTTTTTGGTGTGAAGTGTGAGAAAGAAGCTGGAGAAACTCGGAGGGGGTGTAGCGTCAGTCAGCACAACAAGCCGAAGCTTGAGGGTGTCGATCTGACACAAACACACAGAGAGAGAAAGGGAGACCCGAGAGTAAACTCAAGGATCTTTACCAAAATTACCGGCCATCTAAACGACCCAGCAAGTCTTGACTGTTTCCTTTTGTTTATAAGGGGGAGGAGGCAGCTTTTCAGAGTTCGGAATCACTCCTGATTACCGAGCCTGATTTGCTGGTCTCCCAACAGCACTCTAGCTCCCCCTAGTGCCCCGGCAGGGACGGGCTCTTACACCTCTGCATTTAACCCACACACACAATGCAGCAGCGGGCAGCCATATCCAGCTCTCAGCATTGATGTGGACGGTACCTTGCACAATGGATCCACAAGGAAACCTAAGGGTTAGGGTAATAACCTTCTTTTTATTATTTAATTCTTTAATTTTTTAATTTTTTTTTATTGCGTTACAACCATGAAATGAACATTTAATTTGTGGATAAATACTACCATTATACTCCTCTCTTATTACTGATCTGTAAAGAAAAGTGCTTCCAATATTACAAATAACTACCATGGTTGGTGGGAGAGCCATGTACAATTCATCCAGTGAGCCAATATAGCCATTAAAAAGCAACATCCATCCATCATCTGCCGCTTGTCCCAAACAGGGTCGCGGGGGAGTGCTGGCGTCCAACCCAGCGCACACAGGGCGAGGATAGGGGACGCACCCTGGACAGGTCGCCAGCCCATCACAGGGAGGAGCAGGACGTGGATGGCACCTTGCTCAAGGGTACCTCAGGGCAACCTATTGGGAAGGGGTTTGAATCCCCGATCCTCCGATCATGTGGTCAACGCCCTAACCACTAGGCCAGGTCTAATGGGTTTACCAGTGGTGGATAACTACCATGCTCATAATTGTGCACAATGATTAGGCACTAAGAGCCTTCCTGCTGACCTCTGAAATGGAGAACTCCAAAGTTAAGGTTGAGCAGTTAAGAGAATTTTAAAAGGACAGTTCCCCTGGAGCAACTTGGGGATGAGGGTTTTGCTCAGCATGTGTCCAAACCAACGCAACCTTGCCTCTCTAACTTTGTGTCTAAAAAATCTAACCTGAGCTGTCCCATGAATATACTCATTTCTAATCATGCATGTCACACCCAATGAAAATGCGTGTTTAACTCTGACACCTCCGGCTCTATCTCCTGTCTTTTCGTCTATGCCACCGTCTCCAATCTGTGCAACATAGCTGGTCTCACCACAGTCCTGTGAACCTTCCCTTTTACTCTCGCTGGTACCTGTCTTTCACAAATCACTCCAGCCACTCTTCTCCACCCATTCCAACTTGCCTGCACTCTCTTCCTCATCTCTCTGATCCCAAGTATTTCAACTCCTCCACCTGTATCACCTCTACTCCCTGCATTCTCACCACTCCACTTTCCTCCCTTTAATTCACACTCATGTATTCTGTCTTTGTCCTACTTACTTTCATACCTCTCATCTCTAGAGCAGACCTCCATCTCCAGGTTTTTCCCAAGCTGCTCCCTACTCTCACTGCAGATCACAATATCATCAGCAAACATTGTCCACGGAGACTCCTGTCTAACCTCATCCATCAATCAGCCCATTACTATTGCAAACAAGAATGGGCTCAGCGCTGATCCTTGATGTAATCCAACTTCTACCTTTAATGCATTCCTCACTCCCACTGCAGATATCACCACTGTAACCCTTCCATCATAAATATCCTGAACTACTCTCACATACTACTCTGTAATACCTGACTTCAAGTGCAAGTGCATTGAGGATATTACTGTCTCCAGGTCCATCATCACATGACCCAACCATAAGCCATGGATGACTGCGGAAATGCGCAGACTCCTGAGAACCCGGGACAAGACCATCAAGTCAGGGGACGAGGCCGCCCTAAGAACTGTGAGGGCGAACCTCCCTCAGGCCATTAGAGCAGCAAAGCGAGCTCACGCACATAGAATCCATGGCCACTTCAAAAACACCAGTGACACACGACGCATGTGACAGGGTATTCAGGCCCTCACCAACTACAGGACATCTTCACCTGCCTGTGACCTTGACTCCTCCCTCCCAGATGTGCTGAACCGCTTCTACGCACGGTTTGATGTGGCAAACAACATGGAAATGAGGAAGGCCATCCCTCCCCCAAACGACCAGGTTCTCTGTCTGACCACGGCCGAAGTGAGAAGATCTCCATTGAGAGTCAACCTCACTGAAAGCTGCTGGTCCAGACAACATTCAAGGTCGTGTGCTCAGAGGATGTGCAGAACAGCTGGCAGATGTTCTCACCGACATCTTTAACATCTCTCTGAGCACCACTGTTGTTCCTAGGTGCTTCAAGACCACCAGTATCATTCCAGTGCCAAAGAAATCATCTGTCTCCTGCCTAAATGACTATTGTCGCACTCACACCTATCATCATGAAGTGCTTCGAGAGGCTGGTCATGAGACAGATCAAGATTCAGATCCCTTCCTCAGTGGACCCCCTGCAGTTTGCGTATTGTCCCAACCGCTCAACGGTCGATGCAATCTCCACCACCCTCCACCTGGCCCTGTCTCATCTGGACAGAAAGGACAGTTATGTCAGAATGCTGTTCATCGACTACAGTTCAGCTTCAACACCATCATCCCTCAGCATCTGAGTGAGAAGCTGAGGCTGCTGGGCCTGTATACCTCCCTCTGTAACTGGATCCTGGAATTCCTGACTGGGAGACCCCAGTCAGTCCGGATTAGTAGCAGCACCTCCAACACCATCACGCTGAGCACAGGAGCCCCCCAGGGCTGTGTGCTCAGCCCTCTGCTGTTCACACTGATGACCCACGATTGTGCAGCCAAGCACAGCTCGAACCACATCATCAAATTCGCTGATGATACAACCGTGGTGGGTCTGATCAAATGGTGGTGACGAGGCGGCGTACAAATAAGAGATACAAAAGCTGACGGACTGGTGTTGAATCAGCAACCTGTCTCTGAACGTCGACAAGGTTAAAGAGAGGGTTATTGACTTCAGGAGACCACACCAAGAAACTTGGTTTTCTGGACCACTCTCCACTGAATATCAACACCTTACCTGTGGAGATGGTCCAGAAAACCAAGTTTCTTGGTGTTCACAAAACAGACAACCTCACGTGGACCCTCAACACCAACTCCATCTGTAAACATTACTCATCCTGCCATCCAGGAAAAGGTACCACAGTATACGGGCCTCCTCTACCAGGATGGGAGATAGTTTCTTCCCCCTGGCCATCAGACTTTTGAACAGTTAATCACCTTATCACTACTATTGCCACCTTACCGCTACTAATACTTATAATTTTTATTTTGCACTCCGCAATTTAACCATAACATTGCTGCTCTATCACACTGCCAACAACATGACCATCTTTGTTCCGTTACACTGCAGCTCTCCGTTCGATGAATGTACTGAATGTGCTGTCTATTGTCTGTTGGTGCCTGCACTTGTTTCCCCTGTCTTGTGTCTTATGCTGTGTCCTATGTCGTCTTATTTGTGGCACCAGGGTCCTGGAGGAACGTTATTTCGTTTCACTATGTGTATATGGTTGAAATGACAATAAAAACCTACTTGAACTTGAACTTAAACTTAAACTTGATAATGTATGTAATATAGTTGACCCTGAACAGTTTGCCAGTCCATCTCAACATCTATGTTATATATTATGGGCTGACAGTAGTTTGAGACTGGAGTCAATATTAGCTTACCTGCTGTTTTTTGGTCTTTTTGACAATCTGTTCAGTTATTGCAACCACTTTGCAATATTGAAACCACTTCTTGATGCACAGGTTTGCTTACTTTTGAGGAACATGCTTTGCCATAAAACTTCAAAATAACTAAATCAGGGTTTTACAAATATGCTCTAGTATGATGTTTTTTCTGTGAACCTGAATGCAAAGAAGAAATTGTGCTGAGATAAAGATCACAGTAAAGATAAATTGTGGATACCAAGAGGAGAATGCATGCAGATCAGGGGCAGCGGTGACCTATTGGTTTACATTTACATTTACGTGACGCTCTTATCCAACGCGACTTACATTTTCTTAACTACAGGGACAGTCCCCCTGGAGCAACTTGGGGTTAAGGGTCTTGCTCAAGAATCCAGTGGTGGTAGTGCTGGAGGTGAGATTTGAGCCTGCAACCTCTTGATCTTTAGGTGAATATCCTACCACCCGACCACCAACACACCAGTGCTTAGTGGTTAGGGAGTTGGTCCAGGATTGGAAGATTGTGGGTTCGATTCCCTCACCAGTAGGTTGCCCTGCGGTACCCTTGAGCAAGGTAATGTTCCCGCCACTGCTCCCCGGGCAGCTGTCCCCTGCTGCACGTGTGTGTATGGGTGAAACACAGAGGATGAATTTCGTTGTGTTGTGTTGTGCTGCATTTCACAATGACAAGGGTAGTCACTTTCACTTTTCAGATAAATGGGCAAAAACATCTTTCATCATCCTCTTTTTTAATAAGGAAAAAAAAAGAAAACACACAATGATGTTCTGTACAGAAGAGATGAGATTAAACCACTTCTGAATCTCTGCTGCTCTTGGTAGCCACCAATATCCGGGACTTACACAGACATCAGGAATCCTGCTTGCTAAACAGAGTAGTGCAGTTATAATTGCTGCTACTTTGAACAACTGGTGGAAGTTCTTGGAAGTTCCTTTTTAAAGTCGCTTCAGTTGATGGATTTTTTCCTTTTTTGATATCAGCGATGATAGAAGTACTTCACTTTTGCCTAAGATACCATCTTTTTAACTGTCCAAACCTGTTTTACCTCCGTGAAAAATGCTGGTGCTAAATCATTTACCAAGTTTCATATCAACACTGGATTGTGTGTTTGATATCCAACACTGTTCTGATAACTATCATCATAAGCATATTCAGAATTCATTAATAATTAGAATTAATCATTTAATCTCCAAAAATATAAAATTATTTATGAATTTAAATACTAATAAAAAAATTACAAAAAAAATTGTATACACAGTAAAATGATACATTTCACCATTTCAAGCCATCCTTACTCTTTAAGAAACTTTTTTTAATGCTCAGTATGAATGTTGTAAGTGAAAGTGACTATTTGTCATTGTGAAACACAGCACACACAGTGCAACACAGTGCTTTTCAACCATACATACCTGTAATGGTGGCGGGGTGCAGGGAGGACGCCAATGCAGAGCCAGGAGTTTGAAACATAACTTTATTAACTATATTTACAAAACAAAACAAAACAAAACCAAGGACTGCAGTTCTAACTAAAATCAAGGACTGCAGCCTAAACCAAGATACCAAGATACCAAGTTACCAAATACCAAATACCACCACAGAGTGTGTAGGCTGAACCTGACTAATGAGCCGCGCTCTGTTCTGTCTCATCGGGGCTTAAATAGTCAGCCCCAATGAGGCACACCTGTGCCTTCATTAAAGGCTCAGGTGTGCTCAGTCAGAACAGAGTGCCCTCTATCGTGCCCAAAACACCTCATCCGTGACAAGTATACACTTGAAGAAGCCCCCTCTTAAAACCTGACCCTTTAATCCTCTAGCATATGCTCTTTTATTCCTCAAAATCATCTATCATGCTCAAAACACCTCATCCGTGACAGAATCCCCCCCCAAAAGGCGCAGCTCCCAAAGCGCCAAAACAAAGCCGAACATCTGGGGGGAGGTCAAGAACAAAAAACACTCTACAAAAAAGTCCCTTTATGGGGCATATGGTCAGGTCCACAAAACACTTCTATACAAAAGGACCTCTGACCAGCCATGTCCAGGCACTGGAGGTGGTGAGGGGAATCCTAGAAGTTCAGTCCACTTCTTTAACTGTTGCCTGGACTTGACCCTAGAGTCACTGGAGGAATCGCCTGATTCAGTGGAACGCCTCATCTTGACGGAACCTGAAAGAGAGCTAAACACAGATTTTAAAGGGTTCAAAGAGGAAGTCTTTTTCGCATAGTCCGAACTCTGTTTCCAACCCCTGCCATCCTTGTTCTTCACGTCTCTCATCACAGAATCTACAGTGCAGAAGCTGTCGTTCGCTTTCTTGAACTGAGACAGGTCATTGCTGAGGTCTTTTGGCTCCTTCCTCTTCTTGATCATACTTCCCTGCTGCTTGGAGCCCAGTGAGGCAACATCCCAGCTCCTGGTTCCACTTCGAGAAGTTCCACATGGACTCCTCCACAAGCCACCTTGTTCTGAGCCTGCTGCATTGTGAGGTTGAACTGAAGGTAGGGAATCATAATGCAGCTGCTCAACCTCTGGAATCTTTACTTGCTTCTCCATCAGACTGTTCTTCAGCTGCCCCACTTTGGCGTTAACCACCAGGGTCCCAGCATGCACTGTTGTCTGTGGAGTGATTCGAGATTCGAAGATCGCCAATTTTGCTTCCATACCTCTGACCTGCTTCTCCAGCTCGCTGAGCTTACTGGCCTCACTTCGGGCTTCTCTCAGTTCAGCCTGCAGAGCAACGTTGTGGTCCTGTACCCGTCTCAGCTCTGCTCTGGTCTGATTCAGCTGTTCTTCCATAGTGGCTATTTTAGCTTCCAGCTTCTCCTGAATGGTTGGAGTCTCAACTTTCTTCGTTGCCTGGCATACAGTTTGGTCCCTCTGTTCATCCGTTCTCTCCAGCCTTTCTCTTTGGACAGCCGTCACAGCTTGCAGCTTTATTCTAGAGACCTCTCTCTCTTCTCTGAATTTCGCGTTCTTTCCGTGAGGCTCACCTTTGTCTTGCCAGAGCTTTTCTTTCTGATGGCTTCGATCTCCCTTTGGCAACTGGACAAGAGTCCTTTGGTCCTCTCCAGCTGAGGAAGCAGATAGGTGATCCTTTCCTTGCGTTTCAACCCTTCATTCGTGACCAAGGCATTCACCTGTAGCATCGAGGCTTCTTTCGCCATTAGCTGCTGGTAGAGCTCTGTCAGCAACTCCTCCTGTTCAGTGATCTGAACATTCATGTAGCTGATTTGTTCATCTCCGAGGTGAGATTGGATCACTGATCCAGAGCTTGCAGCTCTGATCCGTTTGGCCAGATTCCTTGCCTGCTTTCCTCTGAATGACTTTTGCAAGCAAATTGCAGCATGTCTGAACAGCTGATACCTCTGCATTTGTTGATGCCCAAGCTTCCACCTTCTGAACCTCCTCTGAAGAACACTTGCTGCCCAGCATTGCTTCTTGAAAACCAATTTTTGCTGGTGCATTCTTACTACAGCCTGAATAACGGTAGCAGCTTTGTGCATTGCAAAAACATTCTTTCAAACAGACTAACCCCTAAAAGCATCTGATATCATTATCAGGCAGCTTGTTTTCCTCCTCAGGCAAAATAGGACCAAAAATAAATAAACATGGTAGAACTAAATCTGAAAAGTCCAAAAGTCTTTCAGAGGGAGGCAGTACTGTCACAGGGCGGTGTTGAGGACTGGACGCCAACGCAGAGCCGAGCTTCGTACTGGACTTTATTGACGGATAAAGTGCACAGAACTCAAACTAAATGTAACAAACATAACAAATGTAAAACAAAACCCAAGTAAATTCACAGTGCGCACACAGGATGACCAGCGTCCTGCTCTGATTCACTGGGGCTTATAACCCCAGCCCCAATGAGACACACCTGGCACCCAAGCCCAGGTGTGCACAATCAGAGCAGGGCGCACTCTACTGGCACAGGACCGTTACAAGTACACTAGGAATTACTATTGATATAGATTGATATTGAAATTGGGGCGTGCTCACAGAACCATGCTTGTTGTTTGTTATTCTCACTTTAATAAGCTGCCTCCTCCTCCTCCAATAAGCTGCCAGGCCTTTTGCATATAAAGTAAGACTGTGCAGTGTTGTAAATTTACTAAAGTTAAATCTTATCAAGGTTTATTAAAACTTAATTGAAAGAAACATGAGTAGCTGGATAGGTGAACTTATAAAGCTCTAAAAAAGAGAATAAAAAAACACAAAAACAGGAGCAAGAAATCAAAGTACGAGCAAGTAGTTCCCCCAGCTGGAGGTGGGCTGTACAGTAGCCTGGATTTCACACTTGGATATGAAACCCTAGAGGTAGTGATGGATTTTACAGAGTGTAGAGACAAAGAAAGCTTGTTTTCTTTCCCTCCTGTCTTCTGACAGCACTCTGCTGGACAAAATGAGACTAAAGGACCCCTTTTACAAGGGGCAGACAAGCGCCAAAGCAGAGCGCAAGAAGGACAAGAAGCTGAATTGACTTTCTCTTGGCTCAGGTGCAGGAGATAGCAGCAGTAGTGGTGGTGAGAAGCGTGCCAGGATCAAGCGCAGCAAAAACCCCAAGCAGTCTAAAGCCCTTAAGAAGCTTAAGAACTCTGCACCCAGTGAGACAGACTCTGAGACTGGCCTTGGCCGGGGTGAAGATCCCTCAGGCCGAGGAGCAGTGTCCGTTCATGGGATGCAGCCTCAGGAGGCCAGCTTGGTGAAGGCTGAAAGGGAGGAGGCGGCAAGAGAGGCAGAAATGAGCTCCAGTGAGGGAGAGACATGGATAGCCAATGAGGACATCATGGTTGAATCAGGTGATGATTCATGGGACTTGATTACCTGCTACTGTGGAAAGCCTTTTGTGGGACGGCCCATGATTGAGTGCAACCAGTGCAGCATATGGGTGCACCTCTCCTGCACCAAAATCAAGAAGTCCAACGTCCCAGACATCTTCTACTGCCACAAATGCAGGGATGCTCAACGGTTGAGCCATAAAAAAGACACTTAGAAAAGGCAACCACTTTCAAACCCCTGAATGTTCCCGTCCTCCTCCTTTTCTATCAAATATGAGAAGAGAACACTGTTTCTTAGGAAGAATGGTCTTGTGTAGCCATTGTTGCTGGTTGGTTTCCCTACTACATATATCAATTATTTACATATTTGACAATCATTAAAATCAGCAGAGTAAGTTCTCCATGTCTATAGGCAAACTTTTTTAGCCGCCTCTAATGCAGGCTAATGAGTCTGACTGTTGCTGTTGTTGAGTTGAAATGAGAAAACTAATTAAAAAGAGGGGAGGAGGCCAAGTTTTGCCTATCCACATGAAGGAACACATGAACACTTACATGTTATTAATTCCTGTACTTATCATTTTTAGACATATCAATTTTGGTCTCTGCCTAATTTTAACTCAACTAAAGCATTTTGATTTGTGTTGCAAGATATTAACAGTTAGGCATTGTGCAAATGTCTGTAGGTTACTAGTGCTATATTATTACAATGTATGAACCTGTCAGCAGCTGCACCATGACAACTTTGTCACTAACTAGCACTTAGCTGTTAACTCCTGTTCACTCAGTGCTCAAGAGAGGGAACGATATTCTTCGAATTTATCAAACAAATGGCAAAAGGCACTGGTTTTTGTGGGCTTCATTCAACCAGGCAACTTTCAATTGGAATATTTCTCACCAAAACCCTATTCTGCCTAGAGTAAGTGGTTTAAATTGTGCGTTCATTTTTGTTTGTTTGACTTTTTGAAGGAGGGTTTAAGTTTTGTGAGACGATGGTGAATAAGCTCAGCAGCAGCCATCTAATTGTTGAAGGTCACATAACATCACATTGGTAGTTGTAATTATTTTTGTTCATTTATTGTTTTAAGAAAAATGAACTTTTAAAATCCTGTCTGAGAACTGGTTGAGTCTGCACCCAGAGTACTAGACATCATGTAACCCTTCATGACAAGCTGTCATTTAAAAGTAGATCGGAGACCAGCTCTCTTTGTTGTGTACAGAAAAGAGTTTATGCTGCAAGCTTTGTGGCATTTTTTTTTTTTTCCCTCTCAAGCACTAAGTGGTTCTGTTAAGCTGGTTCGCTGCACTATAATGAAATTCAAATCAGTCTTTCATTAACTCTGAGTGTTGATGCTGTCACTGAGCTGTGTGTTATCCATGTTTCGTTAAGATCAGTGGTGGTGAAAATAACCTTCACAGATGCAATGAGTGTCAGCCCACATGGTCCAATGGGAAAGCTAGTCTTTATTTAGTGGGTTCTTCTTGACAATGAGTGTAAAACAATCATCACACTTTGATGTGTGAATAGATGAACTGCTCTGGTAAAACATGAAGGCCAGATCTGAAATTGTCCCAGCAGAACATTGCCCAGACCATCACTCTGCCTCCACTGACTTGTCTTCACTGGCAGGGGTGGTGATGCTTTAGTGGTAGGATACTCGGCTATGGACCAAGAGGTCACAGGTTCAAATAACACCTCCAACACAACCACCATTGGGTTCTTGAGCAAAACCCTCAACCCCGAGTTGCTCGAGGGGGACTCTACCTATATTTTAGAAAATGGAAGTTGCTCTGGATACAAGCGTCTGCGAAAAGATGAAAATGTTGCATTCTTTCCATGATGCATCCGGGTTCCATTTTCCTCCAGGTGAGTGCCGCTGATCTGATGCACTAATGAACAGCTAGATAAACACTGTCTTCTTCCTTTGGCTGCTCAGTTCAGGGTGTTCAGGGGTCACAACAGTGGATCATCTGTTTGCATTTCTTCCAGTCCTCTGCATCTTCCTCCTTCAAATTGACCACCTGCATGTCTTCTCTCATCAGATCCATAAACCTCCTCTTTGGTCTTCCTCTTTTCCTCTTTCCTGGCAGCTCCATCGTCAACAACCTCCACTCAATATAATCCTCATCTCTGCTCTGGACATGACCAGGCCAACGCAACCTTGCTTCTCTAACTTTGTCTTCAACCTGAGCTGTCCCTCTAATATAATTAATTTCAAATCCTGTCAATCCTCGTCACACCCAAAGAAAACCCTCCACTTCTCTTTTTGTCAGTGCCACCGTCTCCATCCCGTACAACATAGCTGGTCTCACTACTGTCCTGTAAGCTAGATAAATGTAGAGTCCTATTTTATATTTAGTTTCTAATAACAAGGTACTTACATAATTACAATGCATTTATAAAACAGTTAAAATGACTTGAGATGAGATTAAGCTATGCCTTTAATTCCCAAGGTTTATTAAACATCTTGAACATATTAATAATGCATGCAGGAACAATGTAACTACATATGACTGAATAATGGTTACAGATGGATTACGGCTTGTGTAAACAAATTACATTTATTTTTAGAGTACTGTCATTGAGACACAATACCTCCAGAATGCTAACGCTTGCTAAATGTTACGAAACCACCGTTTCCTGTGCATTAGCAATGTTAGAAAATTATGCTATTAAAGTCTTTTTTACAATTAATAAAACATTTGCTGGAAAAAACGGTGAACCCTATTCTTTCCCAATATTATTAGAATATGCTGCTTCAACTTGCTAAAGACACATTTTACATTTATGTTAACCATTGATTTCGAAAAAGACAAACTTGATATGACAAATTAGTCATGGTATTAAAAGTTTTTACGCAAAGCAATTAACAAAATTATAAAAGTAGCTTTCCGGGGGTTCGAACCCCTTCCCAATAGATTGCCCTGAGGTACCCTTGAGCAAGGTGCCGTCCCCGTATCGCTCCTCCCTGCGATGGGCTGGCGACCTGTCCAGGGTGCGTCCCCTGTCCTCGCCCTGTGTGCGCTGGGTTGGACGCCAGTACTCCCCCGCGACCCCGATTGGGACTGTCACAGATGAGGTGTTTTGTGCACGATAGAGGGCGCTCTGTTCTGACTGAACACACCTGAGCTAATGAAGGTTTAAATAGTCAGCCCCAATGAGTCAGAACAGAGCGCGGCTCATTTGTTAGGCTCTGCCTACACTTTATGGTGGTTTTGTGTTTGGTCATCTGGGTATCTTGGTTTAGGCTGCAGTTCCCTTGTTTTAGTTAGGACTGCAGTCCTTGTTTCTTGTTTTTGTAAATAAAGTTAATAAAGGTTTTTGATCCGAACTCCTGGCTCAGCGTTGGCGTCCTCCCTGAACCCCACCACCGTTACAGAATGAGCCGCCAGTACCTGGACGTCGCGAGTCAGGAGTGCGAGCAAGAGCGGGTGTTGCGCACAAGTGCAGCCGTGATCAAGGGGACGTTGGAGTTTATTGGAACCTGGGAGACGAGGGTACCGGCGTTCGTTGAGTCCGTGGACCTCCGTGAGGAATTGGAGGGCGAGGATTGGGTACGACGGACGCCGGCGGCCACCGCTAGGGAACTCCAGAAACGTCTGACGCGGCTGACGTCAGAAATCCCGCTCGTCAGCCGCCTGGGTCCCGAGGTAGGCGCGGACTGGTTCGACTTCCTGCTGCAGAAGCTGGTCGCTCTAGCCGCGAACACCCAGCGCTACGTCGATACGCTGAACCATGTGTTTTTTCCCGCACGCGACATGGAAGGCGGGGCTTCGTTGACGACAGGCGTCATGCAACGCGGAAGGGTGACAGTCAATGAGCCCTACGTCATTCAAAGCGGAACGCTGATAGTGGAACCGCCCTGCGCTGTTCAACGCGGAGATTCAGCGGCGAAAGCACCGCGCGACAATCACCGTGATCTGCCAGCGGAGAAAGTGCCCCGTGCAGCTGATAGAGGAGCCACGGTAAAGAATTCTCACTGCGCAGTGAATGGAGGCGTTACGGTAAAGGATTCTTCTTGCACAGCTAATGGAGGAGCTACGGTAAAGAATTCTTACTGCACAGCTAATGGAGGAGCTACGGTAAAGAATTCTTACTGCACAGCTAATGGAGGCGTTACGGTAAAGAATTCTTCTTGCGCAACTAATGGAGGCGTTACGGTAAAGGATTCTTCTTGCGCAGCTAATGGAGGCGTTACGGTAAATGTGGCGTTCTGCGCAGCTCAACGTGAGAATTCAGCGGTGAACACAGCCAGCGCGAATAACAGCAAAACGGTGGAAATAAACGCTTCCTGCAACCTTAAACACAAGAGGAAGGCAAAGAAGACCGCCCGCAACAGAAGAAGCGAGGCAGTGGCAAAGAAGGCCGTTCCTGACACAGAAAGCAGGGAGACAGCAGAGACCGATTCCTGCATCGGGCAACCGGGGAGGTCGACCAAGGAATTCCTTCACAGCAAGGAGTCGACCCCCAAACCCAGCATCACTGACCCCTCTGCTGCACTGAAAGCAGAGAAGGAGCAGCTCCAGGTTAGTGGGAACTTTAGAATGAAAGTTCGGGTGCAGAGGAAAATTGAACATGAGGCTGCAGTAACCATTCAGGCACAGGTGAGGAAGCATTTGAGCAGAAAGTACTACCTGAAGCTACTGTGGGCAGCCAGGACTGTTCAGCGATATTACCGAGCTAATAAGATGATGAAACAAGAAATTAAGTCTTTGAAGGAGAAAAAGATGGCTGCTGTTGTTCTGCAAGCCGCATTCCGAGGGATAAAGACCAGACAGACTCTGAAACAGAAGCACCAGGCTGCAACTGTGATACAATGTGCTTACAGGGCTGTGCTCAGACACGATATTTATGCATCAAGTATGCTGCTATTGCCATCCAGCTTAGATATCGCTCCACACTCGATGCCAGAAAACAGAGGGAGGAATTCCTGAAATTGCGCTCTGCTGCCATGTTCCTGCAAGCCTACTTCAGAGGTCAGAGGGTCAGAAGGGAGGTGATCCTGCAACATCAGGCAGCTTCCCTGATTCAGGCTGCGTTCAGAGGACACCGGGAGGTAGTTAAGTACCAGGCCATAAGGGTGTCAGCCATCATCATTCAAAGACATTATAGGTCCTACGTTAAGGGTAAATTTGAACGTGAGAAACTCCAGGTGTTAAGGTCAGTGATATGCATCCAGGCAGCTTTTAGGGGTTATTCTGTTCGAAAGAATGTTGCTGCAATGCACAAAGCTGCCACCATGATTCAGGTTGCATTTAGAAGACACCGGGAGGTAGTAAAGTACCAAGCCATAAGGGTGTCAGCCATCATTCAAAGACGTTTTAGGTCCTACACTAAGGATACATTTGAGCAAGAAAGATTCCAGGTATTGAGAAGGTCAGTGATATGCATCCAGGCAGCTTTTAGGGGTTTTTCTGTTCGAAAGAATGTTGCTGCAATGCACAAAGCTGCCACCATGATTCAGGCTGTAGTAAGAATGCACCAGCAAAGATTGGTTTTCAAGAAGCAGTGCTGGGTAGCAAGTGTTCTTCAGAGGAGGTTCAGAAGGTGGAAGCTTGGGCATCAACAAAAGCAGAGGTATCAGATGTTCAGACATGCTGCAATTTGCTTGCAAAAGTCATTTAGAGGAAAGCAGGCAAGGGATCTGGCCAGACGGATCAGAACTGCAAGGACAATCCAATCTCACCTCAGAGATGAACAAATCAGCTACATGAATGTTCAGATCACTCAACAGGAGGAGTTGCTGACAGAAAGAAAAGCTCTGGCTCAAGACAAAGGTGAGCTTCACGGAAAGAGCGCAAAAGTCAGAGAGGAGAGAGAGGTCTCTAGAATAAAGCTGCAAGCTGTGACGGCTGTCCA
>JABMDN010000558.1:0-35484 GCA_017165825.1 Hepsetus odoe | reverse complement strand
GCAGCCTTCCACGGATGAATGTACTGTCTGTCGTGCCGTCTGTTGTTTTCTGTCTTGTCTGTCTTGTCCGCACTTGTTGCCCCGTGTTGTGTCTTATGTTGTCTTGTGTCTTGTGTTGTGTCTTGTCTTGTGTGTAGCACCAGGGTCCTGGAGGAACGTTATTTCGTTTCACTGTGTACTGTGTATATGGCTGAAATGACAATAAAATCCTACTTGACTTGACTTGACTTGAAAAAACTGAGCTGCTTTTCTTTTGTTGTAGTGAAACTACATTTCACATATTGAAGGGTTGAAGTTTTCAGTTATTACTTTGGCACATAACCTTGGTGTTATTTTTTATTCAGATCTTTCATTTAATCCCCGTGTTAATGCAATTGCGAAGATATGCTTCCTGCAACTTCGGAACATTGCCAAACTACGGCGTTTTCTGTCGATGGAAGACACGGAGAAAGTAGTACATGCATTTGTATACAGTAGATTAGATTACTGTAATGCCCTACTTTCTGGAAGCTCTCAGGGCACATTAAGCACCCTACAGCGCATTGAGAACACAGCCGCTAGGATTGTTAACAGGACCAGGAAGTACGATCACTCCCATACTCTCCTCGCTTCACTGGCTTCCTGTTAGGTACAGGGCTGACTTCAAGCTCCTCCTCTTAACCTACAAGGCGCTTAAAGGTCTTGCCCCAATATACCTAACTGAACTGCTTAATACCTACACACCTAATCGCCCACTTAGATCCCAGAATAAAGATCTTCTTCGTCGGTTAGAGCGAGGAGCTAATAATGCGAAGGTCACAGGTTAATCAATTTAAGGAGTTTTCACTGATCTCTGACACAGGCCAGCAAAAACTGCTGCGTTGTCCTAGAATTGAACTCAGATCAGCTGCTTGAAAGGCAGTTATGCTCATCACTGTAAGTTTGGATTTCTGCAAACTACTAGATTTTGTGTAATGTTTGTTGAAATGCATTGAACTGGATGATGTCTGATCACAGAAACAAAAGCATCTTTAAAAGGAGTGAGTAATGTTTATGACAAATTATATCTTTGTACAGAAGCAAAGAAAAGCTTTTTTTTCATATATCAGGATGGCTGAGCAGTCTAAGGTGCGGTGTTCAGAGTGCAGTTTCCCCTGGTGGCATGGGTTTGAATCTCATTTCTGAGAATCAGAAAATAAAATTCCACTCCTTTAAATAGGCTTAGGAGTAAATTCAAATATATCAAGTGATATGTGTTGCTGTGCCCTTTGATTTTGTCTCTGAGACAGGCCAGAAAAAAACTGCTGCATTGGCCAGGAATCCAGCTCTACATACATAAGTGAAGATTTCCAAACAACAGGTTCACTTCATACCATGAAAACTTTCCATCCGTCCATGGGAGGAACCCCTTTTGAACCCCTTTTCTGATATATACTATTTGCAGCTCCATTACAAAGTCTATTGAAGCATATACAAATAGTAGAGATGCACAATGTCCGATCACTGAAACAAAAGCATCTTTGGAAGAGGAGCAAGCAATGTTTATGACAAATTATATCTTTGTACAGAAGCAACAAGCTTTCTTTTAGTGTCAGGATGGCCGAGTGGTCTAAGGTGCTGCGTTCAGCTCACAGTCTCCTCTGGAGGTGTGGGTTTGAATCCCACTTCTGACATCAACTCTTTAAAAAAAACCTTAAAAGAAAATCCAAATATATCAGATGATATGTGGTGCCATGCACTTTGATCTGTTGTTTTTGGTAGAAGGGCAAACAATGCCTGTGAGAAATCATATCAATCGACTCTAGCTGGCCGTCAGGATGGTCTTTCAGATTAAAGCACTTGTCATGCACTGCTATCGTGGTGTGGCGTGGTTATAGAGAGATTTTGTAAAATATGTTTTACAAAATATATTTTACAAAATACGTAAGTATCTATCCATTATACTGTCCGCTATACTAACGAGGACCAGGCAACCTGAGGCTGTCTCATGGGACGGGTTTAAGAGTATCTCACTGTGCCAGCACAGTGGATCACAACAAACAGAATCTTGATTTGTTAAGAATTTTCAATTCAACCTTCACTGGTGAAGCCTCTCAGAGGTTTTCTTTTTTTTTTTTTTTTTAAAGGTGCAGGAGTAACATTCCTACCAGCAAGTAACAATTTCCAAATTTAAGGTGGAAAATTCAAAGCCAACGTCAGAGCGTAAGTAACAGGTCTCAAACTGAAAACCCATTTACAGATGAGATTTCTGTAAAAACAGAATAAAAGTAAAAGAGAGAATGAACGAGTACTTCTTTCAGTCTTCATTCAGCACTAAAATAACCTGCGTTTAATCCGTTAATCACTGCATGAATGTTTCTCCATTAGTCCATTAACTGAACTAGTGTCTGTATTGAGCTTAAGATACTGAAAAACATTACATTAAGTGTAAAATGTACATGTTCCCTTATTCAAGCTCACTGATTCTGAAAAACTGTCACATTGCTGTTCTAGATGCTGCAGTTTAACATTAAAGTGATGAACTGAAGACACACAAGTTCTAACTTTTCAATAATAAAATTTCTGAAAAGTGTTTATAATTTCAGATGAGATTTCTTTTAGAACAAATCTAGTGTTTTGGATGGAAATGTAATGTACTGGAGTTAAAACTAGAGATTAAATTTGATCTTACTCAGTGTTTAATACAGTTGGAGGTAAAACTTACATTGGGGTCATTTTAGGACACACAGCACAAAGAAAAGTAAATTCTCTCTACTGGTTAAGAAAATCTACCATTAAAAAACCGACCTAATAGTTCATACAAAAGTTGTACAACCTGTGTCTGCAGTTGTACAAGTTTTTAAACTTCCCAAACCTGTAAATAACAGAAGAATAATGGAGAGAGGTGCAAAGAGCTGCTTTTTTATATAGATTTTTACATAATACACCATCTAAAAAGAAAAGTAAAATAATACACCTCTCTGAACCATTTTTAGTGAAAGTGACTATTTTTGTCATTGTGAAATGCAGCACAACACACAGTGGACCACAACAACATTACACCTCTGCATTTTACACACACACACACACACACACACACACACACACACACAGCAGAGAGCACCTACTGAAAGAACCCAGAGAACAGTGATAGGGACAGTACATTGCTCAAAGCTACTACCTCAGAGGAACCTACTGGTCTGGGATTCAAGCCCACATCCTTCTGACCCTGGGACCAGCTCCTCAACCATGAGGCCACCACTGGGAGCTCTCCAACCACAACAGCTCTCCTGCCAAGACTGCAACTGTGTTATAATTATACATGAAGTGGCTGCAACTAGATTCATATTATAAATAAAATCAAATTAGTTAATGTTTACACATCTTTAGCAAAAAATAAAACCCAGCATCTTTCTGAACCCCTGAGTAATTTGGACGTCTCCCAGCATAATGGGAAGTTTGGCTTTAGAGCAAGACTGCAAATAGTCTGAGGTCTCAGTTAAAAAGTGAGCTTTATGTTAAATATAATCAATACAATCATCTAAATGATGAGTGTTCCAGATATAAAAGAGCAGCATCCTAAAAAAATGCCAGTGAGAACAGCAGTTTGAAGAGGCAGTCAATATTGAAATTACCATTTTAAATAATAAAACTGCAGCAGCCTGGGACGAGTTTTAAACAGTAATAGTGGGGGTTTATCAGAAAGATGAGCTTCCCTTAAAGGAGGAAAACACCTTAAAGTTGTTCTGGGTCATTAAACTGCTGAGATAAATTTATTCACAAATAGTCAGAAATGTTCACACAGAATTGTGGAAGTGGAGAACTTCTGAAGTGTTTAATGTTGTAAAAGTTCCTCAAGTTTATTTCACAAAACCTTCATGAACACATTGATTAAAGCCTGAAACACAGTCGGACTGTAGTTTAATGTTCAAACTAAAATATAAATATAAAGTGTGGTTCTCATCCCAACCATTAAATTATACATTAACTTTGAGATATGATGTAATTCTATCCATCCATTATCTGCCGCTTGTCCCAAACGGGGTCTCAGGGGAGTGCTGGCGTCCAACCCAGCACACACAGGGCGAGGACGGGGGACACACCCTGGACAGGTCGCCAGCCCATCGCAGGATGTAATTCTACTTTAACTTAATTAAATATATTATAAATGAGATATTTATACATTGGCTAAGCAGCTAGTTAGCAAATAAAACAATTTATTAAAAGCGGCTTTTATTTTGAAATAAAAAATAAGACTGATTCATGTTGAGCTCAATTTTGACCACACACATCTACACTCTCCAGACTACTTTACTGAATGAATTGATAATGGCTGTGTTCTCATTTATACAATGTGGTAGAATGTAGTTTGGGACACAGCCTGCATGTGCGTGCGTGACGTCATTGAAGCCCCGCCTTCAAATTGATCTGATTGGTTAGCAATAATGCTTTTTTGGGGTTTTTTTTTTGCTTCTTGTAGTATTCTGTAGTAAAGTGGAAGATTTACTAACCATAGAAAAGTAAATATAAATTTGAAGCACTGTTCGGTCTGTCTACAGTAAACAGGTAGCTTAATGCCTGAAACACATTTGTACAGTAATTTTTTCATAAATCTAAAACTTTGATTCAAATGATGAATGTCATTTTTTTTATAACTTTAATTTTAGTGGAAGCCTTTGTTGAGAATTCCTCTGTGACTAAATGCTAAGTAGTTAATGTTAAACAGTATTTTAAGAATTTTATTCCTTTCAAAATCGTTTAAAATGACAAAAAGGTGTTAGTTAGCTTTTTAAAACAATTTTACATGTTTTAATTGAGTTTCTGTCAGTGTTCATGACACATTTCCGGCCGTGTCCCAAACTGCACTCTCTCACACTACACAGTGTGTAAAATGTAGTGCAGCACCATTAGATGGAGCATCCAGTACTATAGTGAGTAAATCTGGAAATGTGTGATTTGGGACACAGCCATGAACGTGTGCTACAGTCCTACAGTTCTCAGCTCTGCTGTGATAAAAGGACTGATGTGTTCAGTGTGTTCTTCTCATGGATGGAGACGCTTTTCAGGACACTTGAGTGAAAGGAGAGAAGAGCATCAGCATGTTGGCTGTGTGTGTTCAGTGTCTCAGTTTCAGGTGAACGTTACTGTGTTGATGTAATGACGCCTGTCGGCCAGTGAGCGGCGCTGAACTTCAAACAGCTTTTCTGAGAGTTTGGTCTTTAGACTCAGATGAAGTTACTGCTGTGAGAAACCTACAAACACACATCTACATTTATATGAAGATATTTATTGGAGTGTTTTCATTCTCAGTTTGTGAGAGTTGTGTTTAGTGGTTGCTATGGCGCTTGTGGTTTTGTGTTGTCATGGCAACGTGCGGTCCTGCTCAGTTGTTTATGTTCGTGTTCATTTCTCTTCATTTCTCTTTTTGATTTCTTCAATAATGTCTGACTTTTTTCATCTCCGTCAGTTTTGTTAGGAGTCTGGTTCTCTGTAGAGGAACCGCTACTAGAACCCAGCACTAAAGAGAACCGACAGATTCCTCCAAAAAGACCCAAATTCCCCATTTTATTACTAACTTTATTCTTTAATCATGTTTAATGTGCTTTATGTACCAAAAATTCTTTTGATCAAAACATTTTTCCTCTCTTTATGAGGCTGTTTTTGTTACTGTGCCTTTAAGGCAGATATGATATGTAAATGAAGGCTGTTGTGATTGGTTGTCTTTATTGAACCCAGTAGTAAAGCGGTTCTCCTTCTGACTGTATTGTAGTGTAAAATCATTCTGCAGTGACAGGATCATCAATGAATGTGTTCATTCTGTGAACAACAGCTGTGAGGTCCTGAACATCGCTCTGTGTGTCTCTCAGAAGGGAATTCAGACTCGTTCCTTATTTCATCCTTTACAATAATCATACTTTCCTCTGTAGGACATCATTGTACTGGACAGTGAACAGACCTCCAGGCAGCTGTGGGACGGACCCCTGGTCCCGTTCAGGGTGAGACTCAGTTCTCTCAGAGCATCAACACTGATGTTTTTGAGGAAATATGCCGAGCTCTCCACTTTCTCCAGCCTTTGTGTTCAGTAGAATATTCCAGTGTTTCCTGAAGTGGTTCTTACTTTGCTCTGGTCCAACAGGAGTTCTGTGGGAACCTCCAGCGCTCCAACAGGATGCACGCTTACAGCATGGAGCAGTGCTTTTCTGGAGGACATCAGGTTTGTAACCGTGGACATATTGTTTTCTTTCTACAAGGAACATTATTCAGGCATTATAAGAAAATAATTTTCCAATTGTATCAAACAGTTATTTTGTAAATTGTAATTACTTTTCTGTAATATTTATTAACTAAGTGTTTTATGATTTATTTCAATGCATATTTTAGATTTATTCTCCTAATTTGACAATATTTAATACATGTAATTTATGATTTATTCTAAAAATACGTCAGGTTAGTCTAGTGTTCGTTGTATAGAACTAAAAGTGAAATCTTTAATCTAAAATCCTGAACCACTTCAGTCTCCTCTCAGCAGAACAGAGAGTCTGGATTTATAGCAAGACTGTAACTAGTCTGTTGGTCTCAGATTCTGGGAGGAAACAACAGATAAGTGATGAATGAAAGATCTGTGTTTCATGTGTGGAATCTATATTCACGTCTGCCCTTATTCTCTGCATGCTGGAGGAGACCTGTGTTCACATTCTGGAGATTCAAGGCTGCAGAGTTAAGTTATTTTTTTTAAATGATGTAAATGTATTTAAATAATTGCCCACCGTTCTCAGTTTTAGTGCACTAATGTCCTGATTAAGTGCACTGATTTCCAACTTGCTCCTGTTCCTTACATGCTGGAATATACTTGAGTCCACATGCTGAGGATTACATGGTAGAATAGTTCAGTAACCTTAATCTATTTTTAAAATATAACAAACAATTACCAGCTGTCTCAAATGATGTGAAATAATTTCCTGTCTTCTCTTATTCTCTGCATGCTGGAGTAGACCTGTGTGCAGGATTATTCTGTGTTATGTACACAGAAGATTACAAGGCTGAAAAGTTAAGGGACCTTTTACATTTTTAAGATGAAGTTAAATGATTTCCCAGCTTTCACAAATTCCTTGCACTAATTTCCAGTCTGCTCTTAATCTGTGCATGCTGGAGTATATCTAAGTGCACGTGGTCAGGATTACATGGCGACAGAGTTAAGTAATCTTTTTAACTTAATAAATAATAGTAACATTATGTCAAATAGTTGTTTGCTTCTCATATTATGAATTCTAAATGAACATCTGCTCGTCTTCCCTGCATGCTGGAGAATTCCTGAGTCCACATGCTGAGGATCTTGTTGCTGAAAAGTTAAGTAACTTTTATTAATTGTTAAAATTTGGGGTGGCAGTGGTCTAGTGGCACTTGCCTATGAAGCTCTGGATCAAGAGGTCCACGGTTCAAATCCCACCTCTGGCACTACCACCACTGGGTCCCTGAGCAAGACCCTTAACCCTGAGTGTCTCCAGGGGGACTGTCCCTGTGATTTGGACATGGAAGTCGCTCTGGATAAGAGTGTCTGCTAAATGCCGTAAATGTAATGAAATAACTCCCAGCTTTCTTAGATTAAGTGCACTCATTTCAAGCGTTCTCCTTTTCTCTGCTTGCTGCAGTATTCCTGTGTTCACATGTTGAGGGTGCTATTGCTGAACAGTTAAGTAACTTTTTTAAATGGTTTATATATTTTTAAATATTTGCCAACTGTCACAAATTAAGTGCAATAATTTCCAATCGACTCTTATTCTCTGCATACTGGAGTATTCCTGTAGTTGCATGTTGAAGATTGCAAGGCTAAAAAGTTAAGTAATCTTTGTTATTAAGATAAAAGTGAACAGATGTTAAATTATTGACTGCTGTCTTGTATTATGGATTTTAATTTCCTGGCTGCTCTGATTCCCTGCATGCTGGAGTATTCCTGAGTCACATGCTGAGGATTATAAGACTGAAAAGTTAAGTAACTTTTAAAATGTTTAAGATGTAGTTAATTGATTTCCCAGCTTTCTCAAATTCATTGCCCTAATTTCTAGTTTTCTCTTAACCTGTGCATGCTGGAGTATACACACTGAAGATTGCATGGCAACAGAGTTAAGTAATCTTTTTAAATTAAAATAACCAACAACGATAAATTATCTGCTTTCTCATATTATGAAAGTGAAAGTGACAACCCTTGTCATTGCGAGGTCACAGCACTGCACACCATGAACCACAATGAAATTGGACCTCTGCTTTTAACCCATGCACACAAACACCGTGCAGCAGTGGGCGGCTATTGAAAGCACCCGGGGAGCAGTGACAGGGACGGTACCTTGCTCAGGGGTACCTCAGGGCAACCTACTTGTGAGGGAATCGAACCCACAATCTTCCGATGTGGGGCAACTCCCTCACCACTAGGCCACCGCTGCCCTTTTTAAAAAAAAAAATGGAATCCCCTTCTCCCCTTATTCTCTGCATGTAGGAGTATACCTGTTTTCAAATTCTGATAATTTTAAGGCTGAAAAGTTAAGTAATCCTTTTTTTATTGATTTAAAATTAAACTGATGTTAAATAATCGCCTGCTTTCATATTTCATGGACCCTAATTTCATGTCTGCTCTTATTCCCTGCAAGCTGCAGTATTCCTGAGTCCACATGCTGAGGATGGTGTTGCTGAGCAGTTAAGTAACCTTTTTAAATTCTTCAAATATAATTAAATAATTTCACAGATTAAGTGCACTGATTTTTAACTTGCTCCTATTCTTTAAATGCTGGAATAAACTACATACTGAGGATTAAATGGCGGAATAGTTAAGTAACCTTAATCAAAATAATTAGCAGCTGTCTCAAATTATGTGAAATAATTTCCTGTCTACTCTTTTTCTCTGCAGGCTGCAGTATTCTCAGTACACATGCTCAGAATTGCAAAGCTGATGAGTTAATTCAACTTTTTGAAATAAATATAAAATTTTTAATAAATTCTTTTGCTTTCTCATTTTATGATTTCTAAATTCACATCCGTCCACATGCTGAGGATCTGATTGCTGAAAGGTTAAGTAAACTTTTTAAATGGAGAACACTGGGCAATTATTCAACTATATTTTCTCAGTTTTAGTGCACTATTGTCCTGCCTACTTGTTTTCTCTGCAGGCTTTCATATTCCTCAGTACACATGTTGTGGATTACAAGGCTGAAATTTATGTAATCATTTTGTTATTAAGAAAAATATTGAACTGATGGTAAACTATTGCCTGCTTTCTTATATTATGGATCCTATTTTCATGTCTGCCGCTGTTCTCTGCATGCTGGAGTATCACTGTGTTCACATTCTGGAGATTCAAGACTGCAGAATTAATTTTCTTTTTAAAATGAAATTAAAATTATTTTTATTATTTGCTTTCTTACATCATGGATGTAAGACTTCACGTCTGCTCTGATTCTCTGCATGCTGGAGTACATGCGCTGAAGATTACATGGCTGGAAACTTAAGGGACCTTTTTAAATCGCTTGAATAAAGTTAAATTATTTCCTCCTTTCTCACTTTATGGACTCTAATTTAATGTCTGCTTCTATGATCTGCATGCTGGAGTGTATTTGTGTCCACATGCTGAGGTTTATGTTAACAAGTGAAGTAATAGTTTTATTTTAATTATTTAAAAAGAATTTGATGTTAAATAATTCTCAGATTAAGTGCACTAATTTAATTTGGGCAGTTTTTCTCTGCATGCTGGAGTTTAAATTTTTTACTGTTAACACTAGCAGGTAGTTTTCATAATGCTAAATAACTTTTTTTAATTGTTCGCTACTTCAGCCTCAGACCACGTGTAACACACTACAGAACTTTTAGCCACAGCTCTTAGTTAAACAGCATAAATGCAGGCATATAATCTCAGGTATCCCAAGATTGAAAACAGGCTTACCAAGTCAGAATTGACCAAATAACTTTCATAAGGTTGAAATGTGCCTTGATTTCTGTTGCGTTCTGTTCAAACCAAATGCTCACGTTCTCCACGTCATTACAGAACCGAGTGATCTGTCACTCTGACCCCGCCCCAGCTTTAGCACTCAGTGGGAGAACAGAATAACTTCTTTCCAAAGCAAACAACATTTTAAACATGTCAGCTTGTGTTATGTAGCCCTACAATGCTCTTTAACCCAAATCGCTTAGTAGACAAGAACCAAATGCCTGCTTCCACAATCAAGGTAGCTTAAAGTCCATCCTTAATCGGTACCTCGTCAATAAAAAGAAGGATGGTTGATAGTTTACATTTTTAAAGTTTGTCAGGGGCAATTGTTTCCTCCATGCTTGTGTTATTTAGTTAAGTCAGTTTAAATGAGCTAAGTAGCTGGTGTGTCATACAGTTGAGGCCAAAATTATTAGCCCCCCCCCCTTATGAAATTAGACAACACTCTTTATTTCTTCAAGAAAATGACCATTAACAACAAGTGTTTGTTATTTTTGGAAACAAATATACTATAAAAAAACCATGTCCACTAAGTTTAATTAGGATATTTTATTGATACACAGAGTTGAAACAAGAAAGGGCAAAAATTAGACATCCAAAATTATTAGCCCCCCGGCCATTAATAGTCAATAGTGAACCCTTTCTGAGCCACAACTGACAACAATCTCTTAGAGTAGTTCTTTGCTAGGTTGGCACCAGTCTCCTGAGAGATTTCGCCCCATTCTTCCACTGCAAATTGTTCTAGCTGGTCCAAATGGTTTCCGAGAATGGACATTCACTTTAAGCACCCGCCACAGATTATCAATAGGACTGAGGTCTGGGCTCTGTGCGGGCCACTCCAGGATCTTGGTTTTGGTTTCCATGAGGAACTGTTGGACTAATTTTGATGTATGCTTTGGGTCATTGTCTTGTTGGAAGACCCGGCGACGACCTAAGCCTAGACTAGGAGCAGATTTCTGCATATTCTCCCTCAAAATGTGTCAGAAAATTCCTGTACGCAGAGACAGTAGAACGAAGGAAAACACCAGACACAGGATCTGCAGTTTTTACTTGCAAGGGGAGCCAGGCACCAGCCAACACCAGCTACCTCCTCCGAAGAGCTTCTCCCTCTGCAAGCCTTTTATTTGCTTTCCTGATTTTACAACGGCAATTAGCCCACATTCCTTGTTACAAAATAGTAAACAGAGAAGAGGAATTCTGTGTCTGGCAAGGTTCAGGCACAAAGTTCAACTGTCGTAACAAGCTCTTTGCAGAAGTAGTAAATAAAGAAGGATTCCGAAAGGTCAACAGTTCATCATCAATGATAAATATTTACGATTTTCCTAACATTTCCCTCCTGTTTATCATTGATGAATGTCCATTGACAAATCCAGTACTGCATCTCTTTTCAGTTTTCTGCAGTTCCTTCATTTTCATAATACCTTTAACAATTTACACTAAGTTGAAAGTTTCTTTGTTGTCCCACAGGAGGGTGTAATATTCTTCACTCAACATCATGTCTCGCATTGACTGCCCTATCATTCTGGACAACGTTGCTCTCAAGCAAGGGATGACACATCCTGTGAAAAGACAAAATAATAGAAGCACAATAACCACGGGTAGCATTAATTTCAAAAGCGTCGTTTTCCATCCTCCGAACAAGAACCAGGAGAAGGGGTCCTATGGTCGGTAAACATTGTCTTGGGACATAGCATGTTGGATCTTCTTCATCTGGTCTATGGCCTCAGTTATCTCGTGTTCTTCACTAGTGCTGTCAGGAATATACGTACAACAAGTATCATTTAACATTACACAAACCCCTCCTTTCTCAGCGGTTAGTAAATCAAGTACCATTCGATTTTGTAGCACCATCATCCTCATGCTTGACTGCTCCTCATTGTTTGTATCCCATGCTTTTATACTAGCGTTTAAAAATAGACTCAGTCGATAATCTATGGTTTCAATTCATAACAGGTTCTTATTTACTCCCACCCAGGGGAACAAAGCCAATGCAACCTTACTCCCAGTATTCCAATGCTTATGCTCGTCAGGTACATCGGACCCTCAGACCGGATTGTGGGGTTGGACTTCCACCAGAGACCTTCGTGCCCTTGAGACACGGACCGCACCCCAGCTGCTGGGTGATGGTTCACAGGCTCACTGGGCACATAGCCAATCAGTGTAGTTGGTTGGATGGGTTCCGTTGTTCCCTGACATGGCATTAGGTGGCGTTCCGGAGTCTCCTCCTGTGCCTCCTGTGTTTGATGTGTTACCTTTAGAAATTATAAACGTGTGGTCCATAACTCTTACTGGGGCTCAAACGCCACTCCAGTTTCCAGGTGGGTGTGCTCAATTACGCACTCAGACTCAGGTGAGGGCAATGTGAGAGCAGTCAAACTAGGATGAGCAGATGATACTGGCATAAAAGAACAAACATAACATCCTGATACATTTCTACTCCTTGCTACCAACTCAGCATAGCGATACCAAACATTGGTGTGATAAGTATGGGTTACATTTCCTGGTTTGTGGGGTTCATTGGCATTGTTCAGCACCTCTCATGTCTGTTTCTCGTCATGATTTTCCTGTGGACAATAAAATTGTAACAGCAAAACCTGAAATAGTACCATAAACGTAACTATAAGGACTATCATTTTTCCCAACATTGTTTCAAGTGTGGTAGGATACCCTGTGATCCAAGATGGCGGCGCAGTAACACGCAGCGGCCGCTCCGGGGTCCAAACTTTGGTGCTAAAGTCTGTAAAAAGTCTTTCATCCGACTACTTTTCACCATAAGACTTGCACATGAGCGTCACATCCGTGAATGCTCTTAAATTTAACCGCCAAACACTGCTGGAGCTCAGGAATCAGCCGGGATTCAGTCTTCCAGCGACTCTCCGAACAACGCTACGGGAGCTCGGCGTGCTGAGAAGACCAGGCCTTCAGTCCCCGAGATCGCCTGCTGAACCTGGCCGACTGAGAGGACATAGGAAGCGGTGTGAGAGGAAACAGAAACGCGGCAAGCGTGCTGGGGTCCGGGCTCAGCTCAAGGCTAATGCTAGCCGACCGGCTATCCCGTCCGTCCTCCTCGCCAATGTCCACTCCCTGGATAATAAACTGGGCTGTATACGACTCCAGCTGAACACCCAGCGTGAGTATAGAGACTGCTGTGTTTTTGTTTTTACGGAGACATGGCTCAGCGACAGCGTTCCGGACACCGCCATCCAACTCGCCGGACTCTCCGCGTTTCGCGTGGACAGAAACTCCGCTCTGTCCGGAAAGACTCGCAGAGGGGGGCTGTGTGTTTACGTAAACACACAATGGTGTACAAACGCTGTGCTGGTGTCAGTACTCTGCTCAACACTGCTGGAGGTGATAACAGTCAGGTGCAGACCGTTTTATTTGCCCAGGGAGTTCTCCACAGTGTTTATTTCGGCGGTATACATCCCACCCAGCGCTAGTGCTAACAGCGCTAATGCTAACAGCGCGCTGGCTGAACTTTATGGAATTATCAGCGGACTCCAAAACTATCACCCAGACGGATTATTTATTGTTGCCGGAGATTTCAACCATGCAAATCTCAGGTCAGTTCTCCCTAAATTCCATCAACATGTGAACTTTGTAACGAGGGGGGAAAACACGCTGGACTGTGTTTACACAAACCTGGCCGGCGCGTACAGAGCGGAGCCCCGCCCCCACCTCGGACACTCAGACCACATCTCTGTGCTGCTGATCCCAGCGTACAGACCCATCGTCAGGTGCGTGAGACCCACCCTGAAGCAAGTAAAGACCTGGCCCACAGGAGCCATCTCTGCTCTTCAGGACTGCTTCGAACGCACCGACTGGGACATGTTTAGGGAGGCTGCAACCTACGGTGACTCCATCAACCTGGAGGAGTACACAGCTTCAGTGACTGGCTACATCAGCAAGTGCATTGAGGATGTTACTGTCTCCAAGTTCATCATAACACGACCCAACCAAAAGCCATGGATGACCGCGAAGCTGCGCAGACTCCTGAGAACCCGGGACAAGGCCTTCAAGTCAGGGGACGAGGCCGCCCTAAGAAAAGCGAGGGCAAACCTGTCTCGGGCCATCAGAGCGGCGAAACGAGCTCACGCAGAGAGAATCCATGGCCACTTCAAGAACACTGGTGAAACACGGCGCATGTGGCAGGGCATCCAGGCCCTCACCAACTACAGGACATCTCCACCTGCCTGTGACGGTGACCCCTCCCTCCCAGATGCGCTGAACCACTTCTACGCACGGTTTGATGCAGCGAACGACACGAGAATGAGGAAGACCACCCCTCCTCCGAACGACTAGATTCTCCGTCTGACCACAGCCGAGGTGAGAAGATCTCTTCTCAGAGTCAACCCACGGAAAGCTGCCAGTCCAGACAATATTCAAGGTCGTGTGCTCAGAGGATGTGCAGAACAGCTGGCAGTTGTTCTCACTGACATCTTCAACACCTCTCTGAGCACCACTGTTGTTCCAAGTTGCTTCAAGACCACCAGCATCATTCCAGTGCCAAAGAAACCATCCATCTCCTGCCTCAACGACTATCGTCCCGTCGCACTCACACCCATCATCATGAAGTGCTTCGAGAAGCTGGTCATGAGGCACATCAAGTCCCAGATCCCCTCCTCACTAGACCCCCTGCAGTTTGCGTATCGTCCCAACCGTTCAACGGACGATGCAATCTCCACCACCCTCCATCTGGCCCTTTCTCATCTTGACAGAAAGGACAGTTACGTCAGAATGCTGTTCATCGACTACAGTTCAGCATTCAACACCATCATCCCTCAGCACCTGAGTGAGAAGCTGAGGCTGCTGGGCCTGAACACCTCCCTCTGTAACTGGATCCTGGACTTCCTGACTGGGAGACCCCAGTCAGTCAGGATCAGGAGCAGCACCTCCAACACCATCACACTGAGCACAGGAGCCCCTCAGGGCTGTGTGCTCAGCCCACTGCTGTTCACACTGATGACCCACGACTGTGCAGCCAAGCACAGCTCCAACCACATCATCAAATTCGCTGATGATACAACCGTGGTGGGTCTGATCAGCGGTGGAGATGAGGCAGCTTACAGAGAGGAGATACAGGAGCTGACGGACTGGTGCAGAACCAACAACCTGTCTCTGAACGTCGACAAGACTAAAGAGATGGTTGTTGACTTCAGGAGATCATGTCGGGACCACACTCCACTTATCATCAACACCTCACCTGTGGAGTTGGTCCAGAGCACCAAGTTTCTTGGTGTTCACATCACCAACAACCTCACGTGGTCCCTCAACACCAGCTCCATCACAAAGAAAGCCCAGCAGCGCCTCTACTTCCTGCGCAGACTGAGGAAAGCCCATCTCCCACCTTCCATCCTCACCATCTTCTTCTACTGCCTGGTACGGGAATTGCAACGTCTTAGACCGCAAGTCCCTACAACGGGTAGTGAGAACAGCTGAGAAGATCATCGGGGTCTCTCTGCCCTCTGTACAGGACATTTTCACCGCTCGCTGCATCTGCAAAGCAACCAGCATTGTGGATGATCCCTCCCACCCTTCCCACACTCTCTTCTCCCTCCTGCCATCCGGGAAAAGGTTCCGCAGCATACGGGCCTCCACTTCCAGGATGGGAAATAGTTTCTTCCCCCTGGCCATCAGACTGTTGAACTCTGGAACCACCAATATCATGGACTCTTAAAACCCACCAATAGCTTGAACTCTTAAACCCACCACTTCACCCACCACTTCCTCCACTTTTCATTCTGTATTTATTTATTTATCTCGTGTTGCACTCTGCACTTTAAATACAGTAACACCGCTCCACCACACTGCTACACCATAATGTGCCTGGGCTGCTTTGTTCCACAACACTGCAGCCTTCCACGGATGAATGTACTGTCTGTCGTGCCGTCTGTTGTTTTCTGTCTTGTCTGTCTTGTCCGCACTTGTTGCCCCGTGTTGTGTCTTATGTTGTCTTGTGTTTGTCTTGTGTGTAGCACCAGGGTCCTGGAGGAACGTTATTTCGTTTCACTGTGTACTGTGTATATGGCTGAAATGACAATAAAATCCTACTTGACTTGACTTAAAGCAGTAGGGGGGGCTGGTTTCTTCACTGACTTTGAGACGAGCTGCTTCTACACCACAACCCCCCTTTGTAGTCAGACTTCACCCTTTACTGCGCGGCTCCTACCTCACTTTCTAAGGTTGATTTTTTACAGTGTGACAAATGTATCCACGTGGGTTGCTTAGCAATTTTTACATTAGTTGGGATGGTCAGGAGTAATTGGTATGGACCTCCCCACCAGGGGCTGGACCAGTTTCTTCTCTTAATTACTTTAGTGTCCCCTAGGCACACTGGGGTCCCTCCTGTGGGAGCAAAGGAGAATCTGGTGTTACATTAACTGCTCTTATCTCTCTGTTACCCAACATTTTCCTCATATAATCAACAAGATCCAGATCATCATCAGGGTCATTAATTTTGCTATCTAAATCCGGTAGCCTGTATGGTCTACCATACAATACTTCAAATGGTGTTAGAGAACTGCCAAAAGTTGGAGTTATATTCATACTCAGCTGAACTAGATCTATTCACTGTGGCCATTGTCTGCCAGTTTATTCCATGCATTTCCTTAGTTTAGATTTTACTGATCTTTCCACTAACCCTGCACTTTTGGGGTGGTAGCTACAGTGTGTTTTTAAGTCTATTCCTAAAATCGATGCCATTTTACTCCCTATTGCATTGACAAAATGGCTGCCATTATTGCTGTACAATGGTACCCCAAAAGTGGATGTTATTCTTTTGCATATGGCTTTGGCCACTGTTAGGGCGTCTGGAGTTTTTTATAGGAAATAATTCTGCTCATTTAGAGAACGCATCCACCAGCACCAAACAATATTTGTAACCTTGACTATTGCTGAGTTCAGTGAGATCCATATGTATTGTATGGAAAGGGTAAGGTGCTGGGGGGAAGCCCCTCTCTTTGGTCTGATGTTGCCCTGTGGATTATGTTTCAAACACACAGGGCAAGCCATACAAAAAATATTTTAGTAAATATTAAATCCATATTTTGTATTTTGTTTATTTACCAGGCCTACCATCCCTCCTGTTGAGACATGGCATCGCCCATGACTCAATATTGCTGCCCACTTATACATAGATTTAGGTAATATTGGCTTGTTTTCATTGCTCATATAAAAGCCTTCATGGCTTGCTCTGTCCATTGCAGAGGGGAGGTCATGTTAAGGGGTGTATCATAGATCTTTTTTGCAAGGGGCGAACTACCTCAGCAAAATGTGATACCTATGCTCTACAATAATTGCACAAACCTAAAAAAGACATAATTTGTTTTTTTGTTTTAGGCTTAGGTGCTGATAATTTTGCAGTTTTCTCTCTGTATTTACCGTTCTACCATCAGACGTGAGTGTATGTCCTAAATATTTAACACTAGTTCTGTAATATTGTAGCTTATCTTTATTCACCTTATTACCCGTATCAGTTAGATATTTGAGCAGAGCTAAAGTATCCTTTTTACATATTGACGCTGATTTTGATGCTAATAGAATATCATCAACATAAACTAATATTTGACTGGAACACGGAGGAGTACATTTAGCTAAACAACTTTTTATAGCGGCGGAAAATATAGTAGGGCTCTCGCAATACCTTTGTGGTAACCTTGTATACGTATACTTTTTGTGGTCCCAGTTTGTGGACTAGTTTGTCATATGCTGGGTCGGATCCTGGATTACTTTTGAATCTCAACGTAATATGTAACTCTCCTTCTTTCATCATATCTGAGTCCTTTTTTATATATTTTCTAGCTTTTTCTAGTAATTGTCCTGGAATATTGCTTTGCCCTTGAGTTGGTAAGTCTACAGATAGTAGACCTCACCTTCAGCTTTTACTGAAAAAATGTCACTATTTTCTCCTTTTCGTCTTACAATCATTCCTCTTTTACCGTCAGGAATGATACATATATCCAATTTAACCATCACATCTCGACCCAGTAAATTATATGGACAACAACTGGCCAGTACTACAGGAGCATGGACGGTTGATCCCGTAGCAGGGTCAGTTATTGTAAGTGGTTTAGTTAAGAATTTGGTTTCAATACGCCCATTAGCAGATCGAACATTTATGATGTCTTCTGATGCTGGCAACCAGTCTACATCTTCTCTCATTACTGTCCTACAGGCCCCACTGTCACACAAAAATGTGTAAAGTTTATTTTCAACTTTTAAGGTAATGTCTGGACTGTTATATCCTGCATTACATATATCCTCTAAATCTAGTAAAACATCCGGCCCATCTTCTTCCCTTTGTTCTACTTCCTGTTTTCCATCTAGTCATTCTGTTTTCTGTTTAGGACTATTCTTTGCTCAATGTCCCATTTCTCCACAGTTATAACATGCTTCATCTCTCAACTTTGGACCATATCCTTGGCCTCGACCACCTCATCCTCTAAAACCTCCTCTAAACCTTCCTTTTCCTCTGTTTCAACAACTTCCTTGATTCCCTTGATAAAACGTTTCGCAGTCATCTTGCCAGAAAACATCTATCTTTAATTGGTTTTTTTTTTTATTATTTCTGTAATTTTCTCTCACAATGTTTTCTGATCCACATGCTAATAGGAGGTCTAAATTCCTCCAGTAATGCGTTCTTTAGTTGTTGTCTAAATGCACCATTATCATCATTATCTTCTTGTAGTCCACTGTTTTCTACAAAGACTTGCTGAAACCTTCCTCTGAATTCTACGACTGTCTCACCTTCTTTTTGCTTTGTTTGATTAATAACTGCATAATTAGCTCTCTTTCTATATACTTCTCTGATTCTATTTAGGAGTCGCTCCACTCGCTGTAGTAGCTGTGGGCTATAATGGGCTTAGGGCCCGGGAGGATTCCCACCGTCCATTGGGTCCCATTCAGATGGTACGAATTGATCAGGTTCGTCACATCCGAGCAACACTGATTAGGATCCTTTTTTTGGAGACGTCACAGGTTCAGTAGCCTTTTTGACGTCATCATGGATCCAGGTTCTATTTACTGACATGGTTCTATCTCCCGTCTCTGCATGATTAGGATCCCAGGCTGGATTAGCTACTTCCACCATGGGGCATTCATCTGCAGTATTCGGGTTTATTGCCCTCACTAAACCGCCTGGGCTAAGAAGTCCTCCCATTGTTTTACTCCACTCCCCCACCTTGCCCTTATGGCCTCTAGTATTTGTAGCCGGGCCGTCAGGCATTTTAAAAGCATCTAAATTTGGATAGAAGTTTGGTTGCACATAAGGGGGTAGTTTCAGGGAGGATCCCATTTGTCTCTCCAGGGCAGGAGGTGCAGCTGCAGCACTTACTTCAGCATGATGTCTTTAACCTTGAGTCTCACTGCACATGCCTCTGTTGCTTTAATTTTACCATTCTTTCTTTTATTATTATATAATTACACAATGTGAATTTTATTATTAATATTTATTATTTATTTATTTACTTACTTCTTTACTAATGCCATTTCTACCTTCCTGGCACTCCTCCTTTAAGTTCTTCTGTAAATCTTTCAAAACCTTAGTACTGAAAGAACCATCTTCTGGAAACCCATGTTTCACAAACCATCTACCAAATATCGTCGGGTCAGTCACTTCTCCATATTTCCCATAACAGTCAGTCTTTGCGAATTCCCCTTAATCTCTTTAAGGGAACTGTGAGGTCTCCATATTTCAATGCAGTTCCGTTCCTGTCCCAGACAGGAGTAGCGCGCTACCTTATAGCAGTCGATCGTCACCGACAGGGAAGGTAAACTTTTATTACTCTCAACCTTTCCTTGAAAGAGTTGGACCCAATCTGTTCTCTCAGTCTCTCAGTCCTGTCAGTCTCAATCAGTTCTCTTGAACTGTCCTCTAGGTAGGTTACCTAGGGGTTACCCCCAAGGTCCACCTAAGTCCCTTGCCTAGGTGTGCCTAAGTCCCCGACTTAGGTCTTTGCATTCCCTCCTTATGACAGACCTCACAGGCAGAAGAATCTAGGTTAAATCAAAGTTTTCTTTTATCTCTTTCTATTTTTATTTTCATTTTTCTATCTTTACACCTGTTGCTCTGTAGCCACAATATTTGCAAACTTGAACTCCTCTAGCATGTCCTAATAACATTGACAAGGCTGTCTCAAACATTTATGAGTCCGCTGTGGTGGGTCACTAGAAAAGTCCTCTTTGGGCCGTTAATCACTCTCTGGAGAACAAGCTTCTAGGCTAGACCTATTGTCCAGTCCGGTCCTCCACTGGGGGTTCTAATCCCAAGAGATGAAAAACTTTTTCGATTCTGTCTACCACCTCCTAAATCCTCGATGGAGAGGATCACCAGTCCAGTCCTCAGGGACAACTTCGCACCGTTAGGTTTCGGGTTGTCCTGTTTCAGAACTAGGTCTCTCCCATTCACACAGACAGACAGACAAACAAACACACCTCAGTCTATAGTAACCACCTTAGTTACTTCTCAGGAGTGTCTCAGTTGACTAGTACTAGTACAATTAGACCTCTAGGGCAATCCTTCTAATCTACCCTTTAGACTGTTAGAGCCCCAGACTCTCTAGACGTCTTTCTAAGGTTCCCTGAACCTTCCAGCGCTTTTCCATAAATCCTTGTCTTACCTGTTTTCCCACGCTCTCACCGTCTCAACCAAATGATGTTCAGATCACGTCAATCCGGTCCAGCGGAACAACTCGAGACTTACTGGCCGACATAGAAATCACTATGTCGGGCTTTCATCCACGGCCCCAGACTCGTGGGCTGTGCACAGACTTCAGTGTCCTCCAAGTGCTCCGCAGGGACACGGATCTGTAGCGATCCGGCTCGAAGGACCAAGTTTTGTCAGAAAATTCCTGTAAGCAGAGACAGTAGAACGAAGGAAAACACCAGACACAGGATCTGCAGTTTTTACTTGCAAGGGGAGCCAGGCACCAGCCAACACCAGCTACCTCCTCCGAAGTGCTTCCCCCTCTGCAAGCCTTTTATTCACTTTTCTGATTTTACAACGGCAATTAGCCCACACTCCTTGTTACAAAATGGTAAACAGAGAAGAGGAATTCTGTGTCTGGCAAGGTTCAGGCACAAAGGTCAACTGTCGTAACAAGCTTTTTGCAGATATCGTAAATAAAGAAGGATTCCGAAAAGGTCAACAGTTCATCATCAATGATAAATATTTACGATTTTCCTAACAATGCCTTTTCCCCAAAAACCATAATGGTTGTGAGGTCACAGGCTTAGTTTAGTTAGGTTTAGTCTTCACAGTAAAATTGATTCTCAAGCCAAACTTCAGTCTGGAGCTCATGAAACTTCAAACTGAACAAAATGAGACAAAATGAGACACTGAGACTATCAGGAACCTGTAAAACAGGGAAACGTGTACATGCAGAACCTAAAACACCAATCAGCTCCAACACTGAGCCATTGCTGGAGAACCTGCTGATCTGGTCCCAGGTTCTCCTGTCAGTTGGGGGGGTATTAGACAGTAAGTGAAAAGTCGGTTCTTGAAGGTGATGTTTGATTCGGGAGAGGAGCTGCTCTCTACTGGACTGAAGAGTTCACACTGTTACTTGGAGACACTCTGGTTATAGTAAAAATCCCTTTACTTTTGTCCCTGTCCTACAGTGTCTCACACCACTGAGTTCCCAGTGCAGTTGCACCTGCTAATAGTTACATTTTGTCCAGTGTCTTATGCTGTCTCAGAAGTTCCCAGAAGACATCCAGGAGTAAAGAGTTACATTTTTATTTGAACAATAGTTCCCACAGACAGCCAGTAGCAAACGGTTACATTTTTAATCAAGCAGCTGCGTTTACAATTGAGAACTTGATGGCAGAGGAACTGAGGTTTTAATCATGACAGCGTTGAACATTATTGGTGGAAAACTATCAGTGGGATGGATTTATGTAAATTTTAAAGGCGGCATTTAAAAAAATGTAAAGCCGCATCTCTCTGACTTTGCTTGATTTTTGACTTCATTTGGCTTCAGACTTAGAAAAAGTTTCAGACTTAGGCTCACATTTCAGTTTTCCACAACATGAGCATGATCGGAGGATCGGGGGTTCGAACCCCTTCCCAATAGGTTGCCCTGAGTTACCCTTGAGCAAGGTGCTGTCCCCGTCATGCTCATCCGTGCGATGGGCTGGAGACCTGTCCAGGGGTGTGTCCCCCTGTGTGAGCTTGGATGGACTCCAGCACTCCCCCACGACCCCGTTTGGGACAATCGGCAGAAAATGACTGACTGACTTTTGCATTTTAAATATTAAACTCCAGTGTTGCGGCAACATCTTTTGATATTATTCCTGTCCTCACGGTATCGGCCCCACTCAGGACAGTCGGAGGAAAAGCAACTCGAGGCTCTTTTTTCTGCCAGTTTCTCACATTCTGTTCATTCAGTCAATAAAGGTATTTACAGATTAAAGACTTTACTGCACTCGTCCCTGTGTGTGCACACTTGATCTTTACACAGAGACAACACGTGGAGAGCAGGACTGATTTAAAGAGTGTTTGTTGAACAAGTGAGTAAAATCAGTCCAATAAGAGAATAAAGCACTGAGTGATAATGAGCGCATTACTGCTCTGAACACCGAGAAGAGACCAGAATAAAGCAGGACATTGTAGAAGAACCACAGAGGAACAAGCACACTGTGCAGAAGAGGAAAGAAGAGGACAGCGTGAGAGAGGACGGGAGACAAAAAGACGGAGACATTTCAAGAAAACACATTTTGTAAACAGTTTTTTTGATGTTTTCAGAAGTTCCTCCATCAATCACTACTCCAGAGCGGCTGGATACAATGATGGTGTATTTGCCTTTCTGGAGCTGAGAGACGTTCAGATTTACTGCCATCAATGCGCTTGAACCAAACTTCATCCTGATTGATGGTGGTGATCAGGACACTGCAGAGAGACACACAACAATCAGATACCACTACTTACTGAGAGACAGGGACAGAGAGAGACAGAGAGAGGACAGCCAGAGAGAGAGCCTGTCTCCCCTGCTGGGATCCTCCTCCTTTTTGTCTATGCAGATGGTTTGTCCCCGACTGTACCATTCCCCGTCCTAAACCTGTCGTTTTACAGCAGGGAGCCGAGAAAGTGAAAGAATTATAAATAACATTACTTTTACATTCTTTTTAATGTAATATTTAATGTTTTTAAATCATAATCATTCACAGGAAGAAAAACTTCACATGGCTGGATGTTCTGGGTCATTCTGGACTGGTTTTAGTCAGTGGTGAGATTTTTTAGGATTCAGTCTTTGGTTTTTTACCGTCGGGTTTGACTCGGTGGGGTCCCACAGTCTCCATGGCCTAAAAAAACACGGAACACTGAGAGTGAACAGCAGCTCAGAGTGTAAAGTTTACAGTAAAGGCTGTGAGTTTGACTGACCTTTCTGATGGCCGTCCGGTCCTCCAGAATGTCCAAGTCCTGCAGCATGTAAATGGTATTCGGATGTTCTTGTGTTCAGAATCATCAGCTTTTTAAAACAGATGATCAACAAGGAAAAGCCAGTTTTCTTCTCCCTCCCAAACCCAACTTTAAGGATCTCAGACACCACGACGGGCTTCTTCTTCTGGTCTGGACTGAAGGGATCCCTCTTCTTGTTTTTTCTTGTCTGGAGCTCGTCGTTCCACAGTTCTGAGAACAGACCAGGAGTAGAATGAACTCAAAAATAGAAAAGAAACACGACGCCGCGACTCTGTCTCCTACCAGTCAAAAAAACCAAACAATAAGAAGATCTGTATTATACACACGTATATTCACAATATACATTCAATGATACAACACGCATTTATTACCCAAGTTAAAATATCATTTTACATATTTCTCATCATATTCAAAACTACACACAGTGTATGAGTGTACGTCTTTTACAGTCATATGACTTGTGTTTATATAACACACACATACACACACACACACACACACACACACACACACACACACCTAAACACACACACACACACACACACACACACACACACTGTATATACATACTAAATGTAGTTTATATTGTAGACATATAAGAATTTTTATAGTTAAACAATATGCAGCTGATATTTAGTTCATAATATTAATTTGTGACAGACGGGTGCCAGCTAGAGTAAAAGGGAAGGTTTACAGGACAGTAGTGAGACCAGTTATGTTGTATGGGTTGGAGACGGTGGCACTGTCTAAAAGACAGGATGCAGAGCTGGAGGTGTCAGAGTTAAAGATGCTGAGATTTTCGTTGGGTGTGACGAGGATGGACAGGATTAGAAATGAGTATATTAGAAGGACAGCTCAGGTTAGACGTCTTGGAGACAAGGTTAGAGAAGCAAGGTTTGGACATGTCCAGAGGAGAGACGATGAGTATATTGGAAGGAGGATGTTGAAAATGGAGCTGCAAGGAAAGAGGAAAAGAGGAAAACCAAAGAGGAGGTTTATGGATGGGGTGAGAGAGGACATGCAGGTGCTTGGTTTGAAGGAGGAAGAAAAACGGAAGAAATGGAGAAGGTTGATCCACTGTGGCGACCCCTGAACGGGAGCCAGAAGAAGAAGAAGATTCTTATTATTAGTGTGCCTGTCCCTGAGGCGATGTCTATACTGTGCCGAACCTCCTCCAAACATTGGATTTTCTGTGAAACATCTGGCTTGTCACAGAAATTAAATATTCCTTTTCCAAGTCCTGGCATAACTGGAGAGGAGATCGTCTCCTGTCCAGTCTGACCGGGATGTGTTTAACTGTCTCTGATGTTTTTTTGTTATTTGTTCTGATCAGGAATCTACAGGGAGCTTTGTGAAACTCAGGCTGCTTTCCAGCACTGGGAGGTGAGTCCCTTCATCGGTGAGAATCAGATCATCTCCAGGAGCTTTCTGTCAGAATCAGAGACGAGATGTGACGAGGTAGCCTAGGACTGCTAGGACTGTACTATATACACTATATACTATATAAACTGTACTATATACACTATATACTATATAAACTGTCTCTATATACACTATATACTATATAAACTGTACTATATACACTATATACTATATAAACTGTCTCTATATACACTATATACTATATAAACTACTTTATACACTATATACTATATAAAGTGTCTATATACACTAAATACTATATAAACTGTACTATATACACTAAATAAACTGTCCCTATATACATTATATACTATATAAACGGTCCCTATATGCACTATATACTATATAAACTGTCTCTATACACTATATACTATATAAACAGTACTATATACACCATATACTATATAAACTACTATATACACTATATACTATATACACTGTACTATATACACTATATACTATATAAACTGTACTATATACACGATATACTATATAAACTGTACTATATACACTATATACTATATACACTGTACTATATACACTATATACTATATAAACTGTCTCTATATACACTATATACTATATAAACTGTACTATATACACTACATACTATATAAACTGTACTATATACACTATATACTATATAAACTGTACTATATACACTATATACTATATAAACTGTACTATATACACTGTATACTATATTAACCTGTTGTCATGTTTGCCGGTTGGCACAAGAAAAGGAAGCAGAGGCGCAAATGCACGAAGGATGCAAAGCAACCACGTAGGGTTAGTTTATTAGTACACATCAAACCAAACAATGGTGAACGGACAATTCCGGATCGGCTAGGCTGCCTTAAGTAATCTCCGCTTCAGGTGTTGCAGATCCTGGGGAAATGAGAGAGAGAGAGTGAAAACACGGCTAGTATTCCGGAGACTGGGCCCGGACTACCACCACAGTTCTTCGGCACAGCCTCAACTCTCTTAGACCAGCTCCTTTCTTTAAGTCTTCTTCAGGAACACTTCTCCAGGCACTTGTAGGACGTCCCAAAGCTCTTCTTTGGACATCGGCTGCCTTTGGTTCTCCATTCTCTGTGGAGATGATCCAACACTGCTTCTGAAACACACACTTTGTTCTTTCTTTTTCACGTGTCCTGTTTTTTAACTACACTGTCAAATACATGAATAAACAAAGCTTTACATCAAAATGCATACATTTGTATTTTATGTTTGTTTTTATTAATTGAAATTAATTAAGTGACTATTGTCTGTGTGTGTGAACACACAGTGAATCAGAAACAAACACATTCTCTGCATTTAACACACACACACACACACACACACACACCTACACACACACACACACACACACACACACACACACACACACACACTAGGCCACTGGTGCCCTGTTAGTTTTATAGCTAGATTAATGCTAACTGCACAAAAAATAAACCATTTTAAATATATTTTTTCAGAGGTGTATCAACTTTCGCACACTACTGTATATTCACAGTTGAAAGTCACTTTGGTTCTTTTTTTTTTACTCCTTGCATTTTTGGAATTTTTGGATGACATCACAATGGGCCACTTCAACAGAGTTCTAACAGGCGATGACATCATCGGGCTGAACTCTATAAATAGGGGCACACGAGGGTCAACCTTTCAGATTTAAAGCTTCATCGGTGCGACTAAGAGCAACACGTTGATCCTTTAAGTTCTTACATTCTCAAGCATTCTTGAGTTCTTTTTGGATTCTTTAATTGGGAGCAGTTAAAGAATATGGATGTCACGGAAGATTTAAGAACTGCTATACAGTTCTTAAACCGTGAGGTCTTTCATCTCGACGGCGTCGAGGATGAAATCCAGACCGCATGGAGGACGGTTCAGGACAACATGAACCACCTGAGCGGGATGTCTGAGGCTGAGGAGCTGGACAGAAAGAGGGAGGAGGAGCAGGTGTTGAAACTTCAAGGAGAGGAAGAAAAATATTTGTTGGCTAAGGGGATGGAGATGGTTAGCAAGATTGAGGAGCTGACAGCACAGCTGGAAGCCCAGGCACAGATGAAAGAACTGGAGAGAAGGATGAGGGATAGAGAAGATGGACTCCTCCAAGCCATTCCTGCAATGATTGTGCAGAAGCAGAGGATGATGGAGGAGCTGAAGCTGAAAAGAGCCTGCCAGATGCCTGCTAATCTCAGCAAAAAAGAACAGAAGGAATGGAGGAAGATGGAGGAGAAAAAAAAGAAAGAGGTCATCAAACAAAAGAAAAAGGAGGAACGTAGGCAGATGGACGAGCAAAAGGCCCTGAAGGAAAGCAGAGAGACCAGAAGCTTCTGGAGGAGGCTCTTCAAAAGGAGAGGGTGAAGAAAAGGAGGGGATTGGACTGACAAACCCACCGGACTGACAAACCCACCGGACTGACAAACCTACCGGACTGACAGACCCACCGGACTGAAAAACCCACCGGACTGACAAACCCACCGGACTGACAAACCCACCGGACTGACAGACCCACCGGACTGACAAACCTACCGGACTGACAAACCTACCGGACTGACAGACCCACCGGACTGACAGACCCACCGGACTGACAAACCTACCGGACTGACAGACCCACCGGACTGACAAACCTACCGGACTGACAGACCCACCGGACTGACAGACCCACTGGACTGACAGACCCACCGGACTGACAGACCCACCGGACTGACGAACACTGCAGGAGAAAGCTCTGGATGCTGCTCTGATGGAGATCATGAAGCACTTCAGGGTGATGGACAGAACCCTGAAAGTCGCTCTGATCGAGATCATGATGCACTCCAGCATAAAATAAATCAAAATAAATCATCAAAATGTATTTTCTGCTGTTTCCTGCTTTGTGTTATTTTACTGTTTAAACTGTAAGTGTTTAATGAGCTTTTAGTAAATAAGAGACTTTATTCGCTGCACTTGGTCAGAATTACAGTCAGAGACCAAAACCAGGCTTCAAATCAAAATCTGATCTTTACTGGAGGAAACGAGGAGAGTGGACTTTGGGCTGATACGGTGTCAAATAATACACTAACATACTTCTATACTACTGTATTACTGTACTAACAGACTACATACTACACACTACACACTAACACACTACACACTAATACACTACACACTACACACTACACACTTCACACTACACACTACATCCTAACACTACACACTAATACACTACACACTACACACATGAATAAACTACACACTAACACACTACACACTACATTCTGCACACTACACACCAACACACTAATACTTTACACACCACACTAACACACTACACACCAATAATCTATACACCTCACCAACCTAATGCTCCACACACTAACACACTATACACTGCACACTACACACTAACACACTACACAACACACTAACACACTACACACCAATAATCTATACACCACACCAAACTAATGCTCCACACACTAACACACTACAGACTACACAATATACACTAACACACTACACACTTATACTCTACACACTAACACATTACACGCTACACATTAAAGCACTACACACTACAAACTAACACACTACATGCTACACACCACACGAAAACACTTACACACTACACACTACACGCAGGGACAGAGGCAGAGAGACAGAACTTTACAAAAAGTGAAAAATATGGTTTTTATCCTTTTTTATGATTTTTACATACGTTTCTACCATTCTGTGAAAGAAAATATACTACTACTACTACTACTACTGCTACTACTACTACTACTACTACTACTACTACTACTAATCATCATCATCATCATGATCATCGTTTCACTGTGTACTATGTATATGGCTGGTTTAGCCTCTTGTTTCAGAAAGGGCCGGTGCAGTCGTGATCAGTGATGGCGAGGGGAACTGCAATTTGTGGGAATATTTCCACACCATGTGGAATTCGGCCACAGATCCAACAATCTGACTTGTTAAACACTTTTGCCAACCCATGCGCTGAGGCTATAAAGGTGTTTCCCCTTAAACCATCATTGTGACTGACCACGAGGGCAACCTGTAAACACAAACACAAGAGAAGGTTAAACATCAGGGTTTTCTTCATACACATACAGAGCTGTGTATTTATGTGTTTCTTTTTTTTTTCGTCAGGTAAGTGTGTGTGTGTCTTCTGGCTGGTTGAAGTTTCATCCACTTCATTGCCCAGCAGCGGAGGCTACTAAGGGAGAGGTTACTAGCACTTCACCTTAGAGCATTCCTCTATATCAGGAACAAAGTTCACTCTCTTGCAGTGGCTGGCATGGATCCACCTCTTCTTGCCAGACACCTTCACTGCAGCGGATGTATTCAGGAGCACCTGGTATGGGCCCTCCCACTTTGCACCAAGTGGCTCTTTTTGTGGTTTTCGGACTAGCACCCACTCACCCGGCATCAATGAGTGACCCCCTCCCTCCGGCTGGGCCCACGCGTTGGCTGCCTGTTGAGAGGCACATTGAACGGCATGTATCAGTTTGTCGCAGTATTCAACCAAAGCATCGCTAGCAAGGTGAATATCTGCTTGTCTCAAGTCAAAGCTTCCTGGCAGGTTCATGGGGCGGCCAGTGATAATCTCATATGGACTGAGTCCAGTTTTCTTGTTTGCAGTTGCTCTGATGCTGCACAGGACAATAGGCAGGGCCAGAGGCCAAGCAAGACCTTCTTGGTGGTATTTGGAAAGATGACGCCATTCATTCTCTCCACTTGTCCCGAAGACTGAGGATGATGAAGACAATGGAATGCCCATTCGATGCCCATCAGTTGACACATTTCTTGACAAACTGCACCTGTGAAGTGTGTCCCTTGATCCGAGTCAATGATGCAGATCAGGCCCCATCTTGGTATGAAATCCTTCACCAAGGTTTTCGCTGTGTGGGCAGCCGTTGCTTTTCGGCACGGTGAGACTTCCAACCATCTTGAAAACTTGTCCACAATGACCAACACGTCTGAATATCCGTGACTTTTTGGTAATGTGATGTAATCAACTTGTAGATGCAGAAAGGGTCCTGGCGGTGCAGGAATCGTCAACAATGGGATTGGAGTTCCGGGTCCTGTGTTGTTTTTCTGACAAAGACATGCATTGTCCAACAACTTGTTGTTGCATGAGCATGAAACTGAGGGCTCCACCATTGTAGGTTGAACCAATGAATCATTTTTTCAAGACTAATGTGTCCAATGGAATGGATTTGCTGTGCGAGATATGGGACAAGTGACGCTAGAGCCACTGTTCTCTGTGAATCTCGTCTTGATGAAGTTTCACACCCTTTTCCATCCAAGTCCATCGTTCTTTAGCTGGACTGTTGTGTTGCATGTTTTTGATATCTTCCATGTGTTTGTCCTTTTAGCGTTCAGAGGCTGTGCGATTTCTGTGTACAAATCAACCCATGCTTGGTTGTAGTTGCACGATCCCAAGAAAGATCGCAATGCCTTGATTGTTTTTGGCTCTTTTGCTGTCTTGATCGCTTGTGTCCGATCTTGAGTGATTTCTCGTTTCCCATGTGAAATCTTTTGTCCAAGGTAGACAATTTCAGCTTGCATGATTTGAGCTTTGTTGAAACTTGCCTTGTGTCCTTTTTCATGTAGAAGATCTAAGATATGCAAAACATCTTGTTCATGTTGATCTTCCTCCTCAATCAGGACGTCATCAACGTATTGAATGACTGTTGATTCCATTTCTGGAAGTTCATGAAGGCGGTGTTTCAATGACATGCGATATACTGTAGGACTCAGGTACATTCCCTGTGGAAGGTGGATGAATTGATACTGTTGGCTATTTATTGTGAAGGTGGTCCATGGTTGTGACTCTTCGTCGAGAGGCATGGACCAGAAGCCATTTGCCATGTCAAGAACCGTAAACCATTTGTGTTCTGGTTTCAGGGCTTTGAAGATTGTGCTAGGATTGATTTGCCACTCTATAGTCAATTTTTAGATGCCAAGATCCATCTGGTGTCACAGTCTGTCATGCCTGTAGTTCCGGGTGGGCACGATAGATGGCACTCTGTTCTGACTGAGCACACCAGGGCTCATGGAGACACAGGCGTGCTTCATTGGGGTGCTATTTAAGCCCCAATGAGTCAGAACAGAGCGCGGTTCATTAGCTAGGCAAAGGCTACAGTGAATGGTGGCATTTTGGGTTTGTATTTTGGTTTATGTCAATAAAAGTTATCTCCTGGACCACTGGCTCAGTGTTGACGTCTCTCCTACACCCCACCACCGTTACATCCGATTTCCTTACTGGCTAAACAGGGCTGTTTGAAGGACTGTGTGTTTTGGTGATGACTCCATTTTCTCCAAGTTGTTTGATGACTTGAATGATGCCTTCAGAAGAGACGCCACTTATAGCATATTGTTTGGTGCAGGGCAGGGTGGTGCCCTTGAGCTTGACAGTGGTTATTGACTGGTTCCATCTTCAGAAGGCTGCAGTCAGTTTTTGCCTGTGCCCATTTTGGATGTTTCTTCAGTTCAAGTTTTTCCTAGTGCCTCAAATTCCAGGGTAATTTTCCTTGTTTGATTTCCAATGATGAGTCAATTTGAAGCAGTACATCCAGTCCCAGGATTGGGGCTGATATGTCTCTGACCCATAACACACATTCCTTAGTCACCAGTCCAATCTGAAAATCAATCTGTTTTGATATCTGCAGGTGGATCGCATCACCTCCTGCTGTGGTTATTTTCTTTCTTTTTTTGACTAATTGCAAATTGCATTGTTCTGCAACTCGTTTTGGGATGCATATGATTTTAGCTCCAGTGTCTATGAGAAAATCAATTTCTGTGTCATTAATTGTTACGCTGGCATACAATCCATCTGCCTGATGTTCTACCAGTGCCAGAACTGACTGGAGAGCAGGCTCACTCCGTTTTTTGTCTCTACTGCACTCGGGACCTGCTCTTGTTGACTCAGGGTCAGTTTGCAGAATCTCTCAATTACCCTCTCTGGTGTTGTCATTGCTTTTTGACCCTTGTGGTTTGCCATTTGTTTGATTCAGGTTCTACCACTGTTTTGCCCAATGACCAGTTTTCCCACATACAAAGCAGGGTGTTGTCTTTTTGTTAGGTTTTTTGGATTTTCTGTTTTCATCTCCGTCCAATTGAGCCACAGCACTTACACAGTGCTGTGACTTACACAGCAAGGTCGGTTTCCATTCTTATGGCAGTCTCAACGATTTGTGAGATACTCTTTCCTGCGTCCTTCTCACAACCCAGGTATGTGACTATCAAGAGCCTAGACAATTCTAAGTCTAGTCAGTCAACAAAGGTTGTCTTTAATGGGATACAATCTGACTTTTCATAATTTTCTTCTCTGATGTTAGGAATCCCAGAATAATCAAGCCAGGCTTGTTTGAAACGTTCAGAATATTCAAAAACGCTTTCTTTTGGCTTCTGTCGGCAAGCAGTAATTTGAGACCAATTTGTTCATTCTGGATTTAACTCATCAAGCCATCCTTTAATGGCCTCCCATCCCTCTTTCAGATTTTTTTTGTCATCTCCCAAAGGCAGATCCTATCTGTCAGTTTCTTCACCCGTGAGCTAGAAACCATTGCAGATAGAATCTGGAGGGCATCTTCTGGATGAAGACGAAAAATATCTCTCAGATGACACAGTTCTCTCCAAGTCTTTCTTGATCCGCCTTTGGGATGAGGAGTTTCTTTAGACCATTTGTCAATTTTCTCAGGTTCCGCTGGAACATGGGACACCAAAGTTTTGTAGGTTATTTCACCATCCTCTCCCTTAACCTTACCTCTTCTTTCCCTAATGGGAGCAAGGCGGGCAGGGACATGATCAGTATCACTCTCGCTTTCACTCTCACTTTCATTCACTCTGCATTTTTTCCATATTTTTTCTTTGCAGAAGAACACAAAGTTTTTTTTCCACACAAAGTGTGTTTTAGTGGCACATTGTTGGATGATGCGCTAGTTGGGGAACACCTTTTCTCATTCTCTTATCTCCCTGTGTTTTTCCCTTCTTCCAACAAACCCCGCTGTTCCTTCTGCAGTGCATAACGATCAGGATACAGTTTGTTTGCTAATAGAGGCTGAGCTTCTCCCAGAAGGATAAAGAGGGGTATTGTGCATGTCTTCTCCTTGTGTAGATAAGAGGCATCACAGACATTAACTCATAGGAAGGGCGAGAAGGAGGGACCCAGAGCTTCGGGACACTCCCGTAATTGGGAGGGGGGAAAAAAGATGCCCCACCCCCCTGGGGTTGTTCCTGCACAACTGGCTGCTCGGCATTCTCTCTGTTTGCACCAGATCGCACCGCATCTCTTTCCGTTCTTACTTTTTCCAATTCTTCTGCTAATTTGTTTATCTCAGTGTCCTTTTTTTGAACCTCAGTGTTCTTTAGTTGGACAAGTCTCCTTTTTTTTAACCTCAGCGTTCTTTCTCCGGACCTCTTCAACCATAGCAGTTAATTTGGAGTGATTGGCCAACTGACTCTCCATTTTCAGTCTTCAGTTTTTCATCTCACTCCTGCATCTGAGCTGACCCAGCACAAGTGTACATTTCAGTTTTTTCTCACTCTTCTTCATAAGCTGAGTTTTACCCCAAGCCTTACGAATCACATCCAAAGACCAGATACTTTTGACATCAGCATTAAACGCATACTTTTCCACAATTTCCTGTTCAATCTCAAATAGGTTCAACGAGCCTTTTATATACACATTGAGGCTACTGATCATGTGATCCTTATCAACGTCCAACACCGCCACACCTTTATCCTCAGTATTTGTTGATTTTTTCTTCTTTCCCCACATTATGGCAATTTCTCAAAGTTACAGTTACAGTACTTGATTTCACAATTTTTTTTTTTGATGTTATTGGAAATTTCCCATTACTTGTTACGACAATTGCTAAAATCTTTACCACAGACTCCTTTCTAGATTGATCTTGAAGAGAAGGGAGTTTAATTTTTACACACAGCGGTTATCCTCAGCTCAGCAGCAGATTAAGGCAGGAGGTAGCTGCCTTACCTCTGTCCCTGATTTTTGGTCAACCGTGTTGTCTTCCAGTTACTTTTCTCATCTGTTCCTCAAGTCAAACCTGTTTGTGACGCCAACTGTTAGATTCTCAGATTGAGAACCGAGTTTCGAAGAATCGGTGATGAGGCAAAGAGGGTTTTACGTTATTGCAAAGTTTATTAACAGAAGAGCAACGAAGTTCCTTGTTTGGGTGTTTTTGACGTGCAATGAAAGCGTTACTCAGAAGAGAACATAAAAAATAGAGATGCAGTTAATAATATATAGGTTAAAGGTGACAGGGACATGAATACTACCTAGAGAAGGGTTTTAGGGTGACGGGGGTGAAAGGGCACTAGGCTGGTTCAGGGATGGAAGGACACAGGAATGGTCAAACTACAGGAATAGGGCCATTCAACTATCTGTCACGGTGGCAGGGAGCAGGAAGGATGTCATCGTTGAGCCAGAGATTCCTGAAGAACTTTTATTTAACATAAACATGAAACCAGACACAAAACTGGAATACATCAGAAACAAAACCACCCGTAATGATAACAGAAGTTAAGCGAATAAGCCGCACTCTGTTCTGACTCATTGAGGCTTAAACAGTCAGCCTCAATGTAGCACACCTGTGTCATATGAGCTCAGGTGTGCTCCGTCAGAACAGGGTGCCCTCTACTGTGAATAAAACAAAAGCAGAACACTGAAAGTCCTGACACTATGTGATGAAAAGGGCATAGGCATTATTGTGGGGAGAAGAAAAAAGGACATAGGAATAGAGAATTGGCTATATAAGTAAAATAACAGAAATAAATGAATAAAATCAACCTACAATCCATCAAGTATCAGATTATTTGATCTGTTTTCTTCTGTAATTCCAGAATTCACATATATATCCTCACTCGTCTCTTCTTCTCCTCTTTTCTTTAATGCTTTCTGCTTGTTTTAACGGCAGCTGTTCAGTTTCCTCTACATCCTCCACTGGGTGTTATCTGTGGTACTGTGTGATTTATAGGCTGCTCTCAGAAAAGGAAGTCGAGGTCGGAGCCAACTGACTCAACCATGCAGCACTTTCTGAAGCTCATCTCTTCATCTGCCCCCCGTAGTGTATCTTCAGATACAAGTACTTGGCACTACTTGTGTCCCCTGAATTAACTTTTTTAAACATGATGTCTCTGCCAGGGTGTTTAGGGAACTTTATTTATTCATTTATTTTTTTGTGGGTGTCCTGCATCTTTGGGACAGATCCATGAAAAATAGTCTCTGGACTGTTCATGGTATAAACTCATGATTCATTTGCTCATATCCAGAGTTATCGATGCTGCAGTGTTTCATGTATCTGCTATATTTTATAAGCGCTGCTCTGTAAGGTGAACTGAAAAACCACAGTGGACAGGAAGATAAAACTCACAGTCTGTGCTTGAGCAGAGTGCATGTAGTTAAATGCCATAAGTTTATGATTTCTTTAGTGATTAAAGAATTTTTAAGTCAACATACACGTGAGGAGCAGCCTTCAGGCTACAGTGCAGTAAAGGTTTTACATGAACATTAAATTCCACATAATGTAAAATAAACTGAATGTATAAAAGTGCAGTGTGTAAGCTGAGCAGGAAAAATGGTGATTAAGTGAATAGTGTGAGTTGGGTGTGTTACAGTGTGTGAGGTGTTCAGAGAGGAAGTGTTCTTGGAAGAGATGAGAGGGACACACCCTGGACAGGTCGCCAGCCCATTGCA